>JACSCI010000322.1:17094-27813 GCA_016801065.1 Sceloporus tristichus | reverse complement strand
GAGCATCAGACTGAAGTCACAATGGGACAATCTCAGTGCTTCAGGCACGGAGCATCAGACTGAAGTCACAATGGGACAGTCTCAATACTTCAGGCAAAGAGCATCAGACTGAAGTCACAATGGGACAATCTCAGTGCTTCAGGCAAGGAGCATCAGACTGAAGTCACAATGGGACAGTCTCAATGCTTCAGGCAAGGAGCATCAGACTGAAGTCACAATGGGACAGTCTCAATGCTTCAGGCAAAGAGCATCAGACTGAAGTCACAATGGGACAATCTCAGTGCTTCAGGCAAGGAGCATCAGCTGCCCTCAGTTTGCCTTTGACATCTTCCTCCTGCACATCTTGTTCTGCCCAAGTTTGTAAGGGCAACCTGTTTAACCTGAGAGTGTGTAGTGAAAATTTCTCTTTCTGTGGACTTGTTCAGAGCAGGGCTAACAGAGATAATGAGACACCAAATTTGGGTTTAAACACTATACATGCAACATTTATTAAATCACAAAAAATAATACAAACATTGATTATCAAGAGCTCTTTCATTCACTCACACATCCATACAATACTCACACACACTTTCCTTCCGCCGGACATTGATCAGTTGTCCTCGAAGGCTGGGGATGACATTGTTGCTGCACGGTTGGTGCCAACAAAATTAGGGTGAAAACCCAGGATCCTTATACTTTTCTTCTCTCTGGCTTTTGGCTGCTGAAGTCTTGCAATATTGCAGCCCATTCCTCAACCTCTTCTTTTCAGGAGGAGACAGCTGTTCAAAGGCAGGTCGTTCTGTTCAAATTAGTCCGTTGTCCTGTCAGTTCCTCTTTATTGCGACTCAGGAGAAAAGGCACCTTCCTGGTCATAGTTCAACACACCTGAACAGCACCCGGCTTCAGCTTCCAAATTCCTCAGCCTTTCCTTGTCTCAGTTGCCAAATCCCTCCTTCACATCAATGCTCTGCGCGGAACCATCTTGTTTAGTTCTTTAGCTTGTTTTAAAACACCATTCCTTGGTTCTTTGGTTCTTCAGCTCTGGGTTTAGGTTAGAACTCACACATTTGTCTTACACCTTTAACTTGGACATCATCCACTTCATAAGGTCCTTTCATTCCTTTATGCCTTCCTCCATTCGATAAACGTCTACCTGGGGTTCTTCTTTGCTGGGGCGGCTATCAAGCGACTCCCCCACTGCCAGGTCCCAGGCTGTCACTCTGCCCCCCGACGGCCTTCCTTTCCCCAGTCTGGGGCCAGAAACCCAAATCCTCCAGTGGTGGCCTGGATGGTATGAGCTTCAGGAGGTTTCCCAGTCTTGGGCTTGGCCTCTAGTTCCTCTGAAGAAGGCACCTGCTCCTCCACCACCGGGATCTCCAGAACCACTGGGTTCTCCAAGAACTCTTCTTGTTCCTGGGTCTCCATTGGAGTTAAAACTGTGAGACTTTGCAAACGGTGAGATCTGGAGTCACTCTTGTGCTCAAAAAATCAAACTCATTTGAAACAAAAGAAGCTTTATTGATGAATCCAGACAGAAACATCCATTAACACCTTTTTGCAAAGTCTGAAGTCCAAAGGACCTTGCTCAACCCCTCCCTAAGCCAGCCCCCAATTCCCAAGTTAAAGCAACACAAGCAGAGGTTGCATATATACCAAGGTTGTCTATACTTCCCTTCCCTTCTCCCAGACAGCCTCACCTTGAAGAGCGGTCTTCCCAAGCCAGCTTCACTCCTCCTTGAGAACCAGTCTCCAGCTGCAGCCGCAGCCCTTCTCCAAACGCCCTCCTTCATCTAAAAGCCACACCGTCTGTCCTTCTAATTTCCCAGTACATGCTTTCTATAACCCATCACACTACACTACCTAGTATGAACTACAACTATAACTCCTACTTTAATAACCAAACCCTAATATTTTACTCTTTATGACAGAACCTTTATACACTGTTTCTGACATGCAATGAATGGGCCAGTCTCAATCCTTCAGGTAAAGAGCACCACCCTGAAGTCACAATAGTACCGTCTCAATCCTTCATCCAAGGAGCATCAGTCTGAAGTCACAATGGGCCAGTCTCATTCAGGTTAGGAGCACCAGCCTAAAATCACAATATGTCATAAATACTTTTATTCATGCATTTATTCATTTGGGATTCATGCCATAAAGGTTATAGGTTTAGGTTAGAGTTAAGATAGATGGGATTTATGGTGGGTTAAAATAATATGTTTTAATATGTGCTATAATAGAAGATACTAGAAAGAGGTAGAGAGATCATGGCTAAAGAATGTGCTTCTTTGCTAGGATTGGAATGTGCACGAATCACGCTTCTAACAGAGGCTTGAGTTTAAAAGACTGGTCTCTGTAAAAGGAGGGGGAACCTAGAGAGTTATTGGTATTTTTATATTGTATTATGTTGTTATGTGTTTATGCTTATTATATTTTTATACGGTATCATATTAGATTGGGATTGATGGGGTTTCAATATATATATATATATATATATATATAGAGAGAGAGAGAGAGAGAGAGAGAGAGAAGCCATAATGTTAATTAAACTGTTGTGTGGCTGAGTTCTGTGGTCCAAGACATATGAGAGCTTAATTGTCTTTAGAAACGCTGCCAGAATCCCGGATGGGAGGACATTGCGCAGAAAAGGGCGGGAGAATGCTCTGTGGGAAAGGGCTATCCAATTAATTAGCTTTATTGGTTAATGGGGTGAGGTTAATTGATATGGTTATAAAAGTGATATATCTATACTTTCTTTCATTCCTGACCAAAAAGTCACTTCTATTGCATATATCTCCTTCAATAAAAGCTCTTCCTTTTTCAAAGTACTGCCTTTTGTGTTGTAAGAGGGGCTGCAATTAGGACCCTGACAGATATCTCTCTCCCCTTCCATTCACCCTGCTATCCCAAAAGAGCTGGAGAGCATACCAAACCAGCTACAGAACCTTTCCTTGCTCATGTGTAATGCCAGGTCAGTCAAAAATACAACGCAGATAGTCCATGATCTCCTTCTGGACGAAGAGGCTGACCTGGCTTGTTTCATGGAGACCTTGCTGGGTGATGAGAGCTCAGCCACCTGGGATCGGGCCTTACCAGCCGGGTTCTTCGTCAGAGAGCAGGTAAAGGGATGTCATGTTGGTCCATAAAGACAATCTTGCTTTGCCCAGGATACCTATCCGTAAGATGGACCACATTGAATGCATTTATTTCAGCTTAAAGACTAGGAAAAGTCTGGGGACTGTGTTGGTTTACCATCCGCCCCGTTCCTTAACAGACTCCCTAGTGGAGCTGACATCTGGTCTTTGAGCAGCTGCTGGATTTGCCTAGGCTTTTAAGTCTTGGGTGTCCACAACATCCCCCTCGATGGCCCTCCTCAGCATTCATAGAGATTGCCAGGGCCTAGATGCTGCTGCTTATTCCGCTGGTGGCCTTTGCGGGAAAGGAAGGTATGCTCTGCGGGTTCAGCGGCCTCTCCTTCCTTCCCTCTTTTCTTCCTTTGAGGAGACTGCAATGGAGCCCAAAGTGCAGAGCTGGAATCAGGAGGGAAAGGCAGGAAAGGAAGTCTCTCTCTGTGTTTCTTGTATGTTTGTGTGTGTGTGTGTGTTTGCCTCTGCTGTTCTTATGGCTGGGAATGGAGCTGAGGACTGAGGAGAGAAGAAAGTGTCAGTTTTGGGCAAATTCAGTGTTGTCGCTTGTTGGGACCTATGGAAATGACGTGCAGTGTCCACCACGACCACCTGCAGAGTTCAACCACGTCGACAGGACACCAAGAAGAAGGAATCTGTGAAGATGTCTTCAACTAATAATGACTCTTACAAGTCTTCACTCTAAACGAGGGCTTTAATCTTCCTTTGCAGTATTTACAACATAGATATACACAGTGTATTGGACATCCATCTCTAATACACACTATTTACACCAGCCAACAATAACACAACCTCTGAGGCAGTTACATTAACACACAACCATCTCACTGCCTCTCAGTAACAGACACAGCCCACTCTAAGGCACCAACTGTCTCACAGTAACAGACACAGCCCACTCCGAGGCACCAACTGTCTCTCTCTCTCTCTCAGTGACAGTTGAGAACTGACAGTTGACAGTTGCATCAACATTCCTGTTTGAATGCTGACACATTAGCTGCCACTGGAACTGTAAATTATCTGCACAACAGCTCCCCCCAGTGGCCACACCAATGTCATTTCCAGACATTCAGAACTTCTGTGCATCAAAGAGTCCAGTGTGTTGAAACAGCAAAGAACTTTATTGAGAACACACAGAAATTCAGTGTTTAAGCCAGAACTGCCCACTCCAATACAAACAATACATTAAAACACCAAAACCTAAAACATGACCCTCTTCCAAACCTAGCCCCCACCTCCCATTCCCACAGTCTATGTCCCACAGGTAACAAGGCCACCATTGCCATTCCCACAAACTAGCCCTTTATGTCAATACCTGCCCCCAACATCCCACACATTGCAAAAGCTATCATTCCCATAACTATTCTACACATCTAGAACAAATCCCAGCCCCCGAACTACCTAACCTATACTACAACCCACAATCTCCAGCCAAATTTACATCCCAAAGTAATTATCTATACTATTAGCAATTAAAACTTTAAAATAACAAAATACAACTTTAAAACACAAACAGACAGATCGACACACAAAGCTTACAAACAAAATCACAAGGGCCTTTTCTTAGCACCACTGGATTGAAAATATATTTTTTGTATTCATTATTGAGAAAAATAATGTTAATTCGCTACTGGGATTTGTGTGGCTTCTCTCCTGTGTGGACCCCTTGATGTCTCACTAGGTGTGACTTCCAAGAAAAACACTTCCCACAATGCTGGCATTTGTATGGCTTCTCTCCTATGTGGCCTCTCTGATGTGTCACTAGGTATGACTTCCAAGAAAAACATTTCCCACAATGCTGGCATCTGTATGGCTTCTCTCCTGTGTGGACTCTCTGATGTCTCACTAGGCTTGACTTCTGAGGAAAACATTTCCCACAATGCTGGCATCTGTATGGCTTCTCTCCTGTGTGGACTCTCTGATGTCTTACTAGGTATGACTTCCAAGAAAAACACTTCCCACAATGCTGGCATTTGTGAGTCTTCTCTCCTGTGTGGACTCTCTGATGTGTCACTAGGTCTGACTTCGAAGAAAAACATTTCCCACAATGCTGGCATCTGTATGGCTTCTCTCCTGTGTGGCCTCTCTGATGTGTCACTAGGCTTGACTTCTGAGGAAAACATTTCCCACAACACTGGCATTTGTATGGTTTCTCTCCTGTGTGGCCTCTCTGATGTGTCACTAGGTGTGCCTTCTGAGAAAAACATTTTCCACAATGCTGGCATTTGTATGGTTTCTCCCCGGTGTGGACTTTTCGATGCATGACAAGGACTGACTTGTAGGCAAAACATTTCCCACAATGCTGACATTTATGTGACTTCTTTCTTGTGTGGATTCTCTCATAACTGACAAGTGATTCTGTAAACAAGGAAAATGACAGACAAGACAATCTCAGCGTTAAGAGAAGAAGATGTCACTCCAAGATTTAGCCCCACGTTCATCCCTCCCTATTTCAGATTAGATTAATAAACTTAGTGTGAGTGGCCTGAGCATGACCCTGTTCTGGATGCTCCCAAATCCATATAATGATTGTATCCTTACTCATAGGAGCGACCAAAGAAGAGATTGAGGGAACTTTGATGAGGGAATCAGTGGAAGCAGATAGTCAAAGGACTGTTGAAAAAATATTCCATTAACCATGTGCAAAAATACTTTGATTGACAGGTGGCATCTTATCCTGTGAGACTGCCATAGAGTCCTGAGTCAGAGCCCAAGGCATGATGCAAGATAACTGCAGAGGTCACTTCATGCTGTTTGGCTCTAGGAGATGACTCACAATCAATACAGTATACAGCTCACATGCGGATTGGTGTGGATTGGATCTGAGTTGTGTGAGCAAGAGATGCTGAAGTTGATGGAAGTCAGAGAGGAGAGGTTGCAAATATTTGTATTATTTTGCAACTCAAGATAGAGAAGCTCCAAGGATTGAAATGAAACTAATTGTGTTTCTGATTTATTTTTAAGTGAAAAGTGGCCAGTGTATTGCCAATATCTATATCTGGATATTTGTTTCCGTACTCTGCTGTGTTATTCTTGAGCTGCATCTAGGAGTGTGACCCTCAGATTGCGCTGTATATTGGCTTGTGAATGCAATAGGAATTCAGAGCCAAGAAGGACTGAATGCCAGTGTGCTAATCCCTTTTGTCTGAGATATTTGCACCAAGCACCCATTGCATTCAATTTAGTTTCAAACCATTCTCTCCCCCAGGAATCTTTCTAAAATGATATAAACCTTTTTGAACACTCGGTTTCTCACCCCAAGAAACAATTACAGTATAAATATCTTCACTGACTGACTGTTCTTCGACGTCAGTCCAATTACAGACAGTCTGTCAGTTTACATGGCTAAAGACCTCACTACACTCACACCAGCTCCACTTGCCATAGAAGTTACTGACTTCTCTCACCATTCTTTACCCTCCACAATTGTAATCAAGTTCCACCTAGGTAAAGTTTTACCATTAGCAAAGCCTCACACTATTCACCACTCCAACCTTTTTTACTAGTTCTTGTGTGTGTGTGTGTGTGTGTGTGTGTACACACCTATATCTGTATATGTGTGTATATTGCTTTCCCCCTAAATAAAACAAAAACCTATTTCAAATGCATTTGGAGTTCTCTGTGCTTCCAGGCCCGGTATAGTTGAGCTGAATCCCAAGGTTGCTCTTGCCCCAACCAAACTATATGTCTGCTTTCAGCAAAGTACCACGTTCCCCTAAAAGCATAGCACTTGGGAGTGTCCTTCCCAGACTCCAGCATTTTGGGTAACAAAGGGCCTCTGGAATCAACCATGGAGCTAAGAAAACTCAGGTTGGAAAAGAAACATTAGAGAAAAAGCAGGTTTGTGCCCTTTCTCATTACTCATGGGCCAACAGTGTTATGCGGCAGCTAAAAAGGCCAATGTGATTCTAGGCTGCATCAATATGAGTATAGTTTCTAGATCAAGGGAAGTAATAGTGTCACTCTATTGAGCTTTGGTCAGGCCTCACTTGGAATAATCCTGTGTCCAGTTCTGGCCTCTACAATTCAAAAAGGCTGTTGACAAGTTGGAACATGCCCAGAAGAGGGCAACCAAAATGGTGAAGGATCCGGAAACCATCAAGCCCTATGAGGAGCAGCTTAGACAGATGGGTATGTTTACCCTGGAGAAAAGAAAATTAACAGCGGATATGAGATCCATGTTTAAATATTGGAAAGGGTGGCATTAAGGATGGAGCAAGCTTGCTTTCTGCTGCTACAGAGAAAAGGAGACACCACAATGGATGCAAGCCGGAGAGAAAGAAGTTCCACCTAAACATTAGGAGGGACTTTGGGACAGTAAGAGCTCTTCCAGAGTGGAATATACTCCCTTAGAGTTTGGGGGAGTCCTCTTCTTTGGAGGTCTTTAAAGAGAGGCTGGATGGTGCTTGGAATGTGTATTCCTGCATGGCAGAAGTGGGTTGAACTGGAGGGCCCTTGTGGTCTATTCCAACTCTATGATTCTATAATGCTAGTCGATTCCGGTTCCTTACCCACAGAGGCCACATTCTCATAATTCTCCATCATTATAGAACTGTACATAAGTCTCTGCTTCTTCGTCAAAAGTTTCCATTCATCCTCGGTGAAATATATCGCCACATCTGCAAAGGTCACCTGCAATAGAAAATAGCCTTCATCCACAGAGAGACTAAGGAAAAGGGGAGGAATGGTGCATCCAAATATTATTTGATCACTTTAGAATTTAGTCCAGGAAATAAAATTTAAATTCTGTCAGCAAGAAAAAAGCTACTGCCTTTGAGATCCAGTTTGTCTTGAATCTTTTCAATATAATATACAATATAATACACAATATAATTTAGGCCATGGCTAGGATATTGATGATGGATTGGGATATTGACTATCCCAACACATACAGTACATTTAGCCAACCAAGAATTATAGTGTATTTAAACATTTCTTGCCACATCTGAGAGGCAAACATCATTTTTAATAACAGTTCCGGGGAGCACTCTGGCCTTGAGGGCCACTGGGCCCACCCCATATTTAGATCCAGAGATGTTCTACCATACCCCCAATATTTCACAGATTGGAAAAGCAAGACACATGTGGACAAACAACCCAGAAGGCAGTAAAGATGGCCAAAGTTGTTTATGAGGAAGATCACACAAGCTAGGAAGGGCACAGCAGTTTGCTTTTGCTTCAGCCTCCTGGGAAGGGCCATATCCTGTCTCCTTCTTTCCTCTCCTCTCCCCACTTTTGAGTTGATGGGCTGCAAACTCAATTGCCCTCAGGAACTGAAGTGAGCTGAGAAAGGGGAAAGTGAGAGAAAACTGGGACATTTTTAAAAGCTCCTGAAAAAGTGGGGTGACAGAGGATTAACCAGGACTATGTCTGCCAAACTGGGACAGTATTTTATTTGCTCCCTTTCATAAATTGGCCCAGCAGCGACATAGATGAAGCTAATATAATAGTGACTCACCAAAGAGCTCTTGTACCTCTCCATCCTCTTTCTGTTGGAGCCCAACTTCCTCCGCTTGGCCTCTGTGTTGGCCATCAGGTAAGGAGTCCTGGTGGCCATGTACTTGGTCACTTCCAGCAAGAGAGGCCCCAAAGCCGTGTACAAGGAGGCCGAGATGAAGTTCCTGTGAAAAGGGACCAGGGTTAGGATCAGCTTGGCAAGAAACCCTGCAGCACTCAAAGACACAGAGAACAGCATCCTGCTGGTGACATACACAGGTGACAAATGTCTCATTTGGGCTGATGCAGAGGTGGGCATCACCTTCCTCCCTCTGCACCAAACAAAGCCCCCTGGACCTAGCATAGATTCACTGCAGCTCCCCTACACAACAGATACTCCACACCTTCTTAGAGTGGTGGGGGATTAGGGGATGGGGAATTGGAGAGGGCCCTGGTTATGTCCCTGTAGCTAGATGTGAAATGAGTGCATCATAACTAAATAACTATATCATCTGCTGAAACCTCCAGAGGTCCCCAGTGTTTTCCCCCAGCATCAGCCCCTTTCCCAAGAAGGCTGCATCCGCACTATAGAAATAAGTCACTTTGACACCACTTTAACTGCGCAGCGCTATGGAATCCTGGGATATTACCTTTGGACACTTAGCCTTCTCTGCCAGAGAGCTCTCATGCCACAACAAACTACAAATCTCAGGATTCCATAGGATGGAACTAGAAGAGTTAACATACTTTAGAACTGGATTATTTCTGCAGTGCAGATACAGCCTGAGTCAGTTGTAAAAGGGTAGAAGTACCCAATTCTTGTTTTTATCCTCCTCATAATGGTTTTCTTTTAAAACAATTAAATAGTTTGTTTTAGTCTCTAATCCTTATTTTTGTTGTTCTTGTTTGTTTGTTTCATTCTTGGTGATATGAGTTATTCTGGCCTGTCTCCTTCCTTCCTGCCTGAAAATCTATTCATAAGGAAACTGGGGAGACTTTTAAAACCTCCCAAAGGAGCCACTTTTGGCCTTTTTGGGGGGACAAGCCTCCTCTTAGAAGCCAAAACCCAATGTTTGTGAAGAATAATAATAAGGCTTGTATTAAAACTATCCTCCCCATTTCAGAACCCTTTTAAAACCCATGTTCCCCAGAAAGAGCAGAGCTGTGTAATAAGAAAACCCTCTCAGAAAACATACACACAAAAGACACACAAAGGGACACACTTCTTTCCTTTTGGCCCAAGGATCCTGGCCTCCTTCTCTCTCTGGAGCCTCAGGAAAGAGAAGGCTCTGCTCAACTGAGGCCTCAGAGAAGGTTCTGGAACATTGTTCCCCACAGTCACAAGCAGCACAAAATGGCTGCCAGAACACAAAATGGCTGCCTCTGCCTGAGTGCTTGGCAGTTGATATTTGAGGCCTTCAGGGGAGAGAGAGAGAGACTGAGGGAAGAGTGGAAGGAGGTCCTGGAGGGAGGGGGCCTTGGGAGATATAGAGCCTTCCTGAGATATTCGGTGTTCGCTTCCTAACAAAGGGGTTTCTGGCCTCAAAAAGGATTTGGGGCAAACTGGATCTGAAAGGCAGTAGTAGCCTTTTCTCTTGCCAATGGGATTTACAGTGTATTTCCTGAACTGGATCTCCCAACATCCACATGGCCAGAAAGAGGAGGAGTCCTTCCCTGCAGTAAAGCCCCTCCTATCCTTTTGAACCAAGGACTACCACTCCCATGTCTTCTTTCTTTCTTTCTTTCTTTCTTTCCTTCTCCCACAGAAAGAAAGGCTGAGGCTGAGAGAGTGTGACTTGCCTAAGGTCACTCAGTGGGTTTCCCTGGCCAAGAGGGCATTCGAACCCTGGTCTCCAGGGTCATAGTCCAATGCTCCAGCCACTGAACCACACTGTCTCTTTCTTGAGCTTTGTAGTTTTTTGTGGAGTGGCTCCAAGTCATTGCCGACTTCTGGGGAGCCTCTCCTGGGGTTTCCTTGGCAAGAGTTGTTCAGAGGAGGTTTGCCATTGCCTTCCCTGAGGCTGAGAGAGTGTGAATTCTTGTCCAAGGGACCCAGCTGGTTTCATGGAGGAGTGGGGCACTGACCCTGGCCTCCAGAGTTGTAACCCAACACTCAAACCACTGCACCACACTGCCTCCCATTCCCATGTACAACCTG
>JACSCI010000321.1:25337-39971 GCA_016801065.1 Sceloporus tristichus | reverse complement strand
CCCTGCTCTTAGTTGTAGTTTGCTTCTGCATCCCAATTATCTACACATTGCTTACCAGGATAAGCTTTTTCCATACAAGGCTCTACCATTCAGTGTGTTGTTGTTTTCTTCAGCGACACTCACTACACTGATAGGGACACATTGAAAACAGTGGGACCTTCATTTATACCCATAACTTCACAATGTCCTGATCAGATCTGATTCTCCTTCATAGGATATAACAGATGTCGAGTTGTGCTTTTCTTCCTATCCAGACATGGTTTTCTGGTAACTCACAAAAAGAGCAACCTAGTTCCATTTCAGAAGCTACAACACTTTGGTTGTCGACACGTTGCTGACCAGAGTCTACCTGACCAAACAAAGGATAAGATCCATGAAGAACACCCTCAAATAGGTTGGTTGTCCTCAGTTTTCAGGCCTAGTGTTACTGGCGCATCTACAGTGCCTGATCTGCTTTGGTTAACAGTTTGGCATGAACACGATTTCATGCCAGGAGCTTAGAGTGGTTCCTCTAGCTCTATCAGAAACAGATGGCACAGAGAAATCACCTGTTCTGACATTTGCAAAATAGGTTCAAACCCCTTTGAATGGTGGTTGTTGCCGCCATTCGAAAGGGATTGTCTGATTTGGGCCCTGCTGTAGTTCCAAATAATGGTGGATGCCATCTTAGGGCGACAGAAATCATTTTGTTACTCCCAATAAGGAAAATAAATAAATAAATAACAGGATCAACAGTCTCTACTCCACAATATAAACTGGCTTCAGCTATAACCAATAGTGCTTGTTTTCAACCACAACTACTAACAGTTCAATTCTGATTCAGATTGACAAGTTAACATTAAAGGTTCATGTGAAACAAAGGACTGACCCAATCCAGGTCACTGATGACAAAACCAACATTTCTAATAACTTGGTTCAAGAAATGATTCAACTTCTTTTCTCACAATCAAAACAAGGCTTTGATAAAATTGTGGCTTGTCTTGGATGCATTTTAACATGCAATAGGAAGATTAGAATATCTCTGTTGGGATCAGTTGTTGATCACTCTTTTTACAATGCAGCTACTTCCTCTGCACTAGCAACCATCACTTCCATCTAAGATAAATGTAGGACATGACATGGCCTTCATCTTCCACATTTAGATGCCGCCACTGTTGGATGGCCTTGAATCAAACAGGCTTCCTCTGGAAGACACATCTTGTGGCTCCCACATAAGTGACATGTAAGATATTGCACTTAGGTCGGAAAAATAAAATGCACAGATATAGGATGGGTGACACCTAGCTGAATGAAACTACGTGTGAAAGGGATCTAGGAGTCCAAGTAGACCACAAGTTGAACATGAGTGAACAGTGTGATGCGGCAGCTAAAAAGACCAATGCTATTTTAGGCTGCATCAATAGAAGTATAGTGTCTATAAATAAATAATAAATAAATTTTTTATTTATATCCCGCCCTTCCTATAATCAGGGCGGCTTACAACAGAGTTAAAATGCAATCATACAAAACAAAAAGAATTAAAATACAAATACAACAGGTCATACAATAAAAGTAACAAGCAAAAGCCCCATAGCCCAACCTCTTGGCCACGGAAGAGGAGGGAGGCCCAGAGGATTTTATTCGGGGAATGCCTGTTGGAATAGGAAGGTTTTCAGATCCTTCCTGAATTGGGCCAGGGTGATAGACGAGCGGAGCTCTGTGGGCAGATTATTCCAAAGGGCTGGGGCAGCTATGGAAAACGTCTTCCGAGTAGTGGAGGCTAATCTAGCCCCAGGCACCTTCAGTAATTGCTGCCCAGACGTTCTGAGAGTGCGAGGCGGAATGTACGGGGAGAGGCGGTCCTTTAGGTATCCTGGGCCCAAGCCATTTAGGGCTTTATAGGTGATTACCAACGCCTTATATTGAGCTCGGAAGCGGATGGGCAGCCAATGGAGATCTTTCAAAACCGGTGTTATATGGCTGGTCCTGGGAGCACCAGTGACCAGCCGGGCTGCCATGTTCTGCACTATTTGCAACTTCCGAGTTTGGTATAAGGGTTGCCCCATGTAGAGTACATTGCAGAAATCCAGTCTCGAAGTTACCAGAGCATGTACAACAGTTTCTAGGTCCCTCTGGGTCAGGTATGGGCGCAGCTGGCGAATCAGCCAAAGCTGATAACAGGTGCTCTTGACCGTCGCATTCACCTGAGCAGTCAGGTGAAGCGACGAGTCAAGAAGCACCCCCAGACTGCGCACGGAGTCCTTCACAGGGAGCGTGACCCCGTTCAGGACAGGTGGAACCACCGCCATTCCTGGACCAGGAGAACCTATCACTAGTACCTCCGTTTTCTCTGGATTCAATTTGAGTCGGTTTTCCCTCATCCAGTCTAGATCAAGAGAAGTAATAGTCCCACTGTATTCTGCTCTGGTCAGGCCACACCTTGAATATTGTGTCCAGTTCTGGGCACCACAATTCAAAAAGGACATTGAGAAACTGGAGCGTGGCCAAAGGAGGGCGACAAAAATGATGAAGGGTCTGGAAACCATGCCCTATGAGGAGCGACTTAGGGAGCTGGGGATGTTTAGCCTGGAGAAAAGAAGGTTAAGAGGTGATATGATAGCCCTGTTTAAATATTTGAAAGGATGTCATATTGAAGAGGGAGCAAGCTTGTTTTCTGCTGCTCCAGAGAACAGGACCCGGAACAATGGATGCAAGCTGCAGGAAAAGAGATTCCACCTGAACATTAGGAGGAACTTCCTGACAGTTAGGGCTGTTCGACAATGGAATGCACTCCTTCCTCGGAGGGTGATAGAGTCTCCTTCCTTGGAGGTCTTTAAACAGAGGCTTGATGGCCATCTGTCGGGGATGCTTTGATTTGGATTTCCTGCATGGCAGGGGGTTGGACTGGATGGCCCTAGTGGTCTCTTCCAACTCTATGATTCTATGATTCTATGACATGCCTCCGTTCACCCACCTGTTGGTCGGGGAGCTTTGGTAAGTCCCATGTTATAGGATGTTTCCACCTCCATCGCTGGAAAAAGGACACTGGGTCTTACCTGTGAGATGTTCATTTTCAGCGATGGAGGTGGGAATATCCTCCCCACCCAGAACTGAGGAGGCTGTTTCCCTTGGCTCTGCTGCAAGGCTGGTTGATAGCTTCTATTGATGATACTTATATTTGCATTGAATGCTCTCTGAGTTTGTTTTCTATCCTTGGCTATAATATTGACTGAGGCTGGTGGCATTGACTCCTTCAAGTCTGTTTTTCCTGCCTATTTCGGAGCAAGAGATGGAATCAACCCATATTATAGGATATTCCCACCTACATCTCACAGGTAAGACCCAATGTTCCTATTTTAGGTTCACTTGTAACATTTGAGATATTATACAATGTACTTTATGCCAGTATCCTTTCACATTTACACAGAACCACCAGAGACGGGAAAATGTGTCCTTTACATTTCCACAGATCCAGCATCTATCTGAACTATTCTAAGATATTTTATGTATTTTTTCAGGTTTCAAATACTATCGGAAAAAATACTTTGCAATCGTTTTCCCTTAGGGCTTGGGAAGCTGTGTCTGTTATCCTCCTTTCCCAAGTTAACTCCCATTCTTCCATCTCAATATTGTGTTCTGGATTTCTTGGCCATTGAACCATGTTTTCTTTAACCACCTCAGATTCCATATCATGTTTTAACCGGATTGTATACAATCTCCCCGCAAGAGAACCTTTCCCTATAGCAAGCAGAAGAGAAGGTACTCTGGGTAACTGCAGTATGCTGGCTGCAGTATGTTTTTACCAGAGGTCCTTAATGTTTGGGGTGGATTGTATGGGAGAAGGTGATCCTGTAAGTAAAGTGGGCCCAAGCCATGAAGTGCTTTGAAGGTTATAACCAACACCTTGTACTGCTCCCAGAAATTAATGGGCAGCCAGTGAAGAGACTTTAGTATAGGTTTAATATGGGCACCTCTAGATATTCCAGTGACCACTCTTGCTGCCATATTTTGGATTAGTTGAAGTTTCCAGACTTGGTGCAAGGGAAGCCCTTTGTAGACCGCATTGCAGAATTCAAGATGTGAGCTTACCAGCAAGTGCACCAGAGTTTTTAGGTCTTCAGGTTCCAGGAAAGGGCACAGCTGGCATATCATAGTAAAAGAAAGGATCAGAAGTGACCTATAATGAAAGTTGGAAGAAACCACAACTTTGAAAAACCGAAGCTGATAACAGGCATCCCTTGCCGTCGCATCTATCTGAGCTGACATCTGGAGCGACAGATCCAGGAGCACCTCCAAACTGCAAGCATAGTCCTTTAGGGGAAATGTGACCCCGTCCAGGATTGATTGACAAACCTCTATACCTGGGTTAGGAGCTCCAACAACAAGTACTTCTGTGTTATCTGAATTCACTTTCAATTTGTTTTTACTCATCTTGTCCATTACTGCCTCAAGACATTCATTCAGAGGGGAGATGCCTTTCTTAGATGATGCTCAGGTCTGGAGCATGACCTGAGTTATCAGTGTACTGATAACACCTCACTCCATGCCTCTGGATGATCTTTGCAGGTGGTTTCATGTAGATGTTGAATAGCATTTGTGACAGGATTGCGCCCGGGGGGATGCCAAATTTAAGCTCCCTTTTAGAGGAACTACTGTCCCCAAGCATCACTATCTGGAATCTGCTTGAGAGAGAGGACTGGAACCACCACAACGCATGGGTCCAGATAATCTGTTTCATCCAAGACCGCTTGGAGATGAAGAGCAACTGTCCTCTCAATTATGTTGGTTAGAAATGGAAGATGGGAGACCGGTCTATAGTTGTTCATGTCCAAGGGATTGAGGGAGGGCTTTTCCATAAACAGCCATTAACACCACTTCTTTTAAGCAAGATGGAAAATAGCCTTCCCTAAGAGATGCATCTATGATATATCTCAGGTGAATCCTAAGTGGCACCTTCACTCCTTTAGTCCTTCCTTCTCCTCTTTTAACATATAAGGGGGTCCAAGGCCCTTTCAGCATGTTCCCAAAATCGGGAGGAGGGTATTCTTTCTGGGGCTGTGGGTCTATCTGCTGGTCCTCCTCTGCAGGGGCCTCCTCTCCCTCTTTCCTTTCCTGCCCCCTCTCCTTGGGGGACCCATTGGGGCCAGGTACTTGGGGGTTTATTGTGAAGGGAAAGATACAAATGTAGGACAAATGTAGGGCCACATTTTCAAATGTAGGACACGTTTTTTTTAAAAATGGAGGACACATGAAAAAATTGATATTTTTTTAAAATGTTAATATAAATGCATGTTTCTTAGGCATGCTCAAAATGGAGGACATTTTGGCATTATTCCTAGACAGAAGGCTGAAATGTACTTCTCTTTCTGGCCAAACACCCCCCCCCAATTCTACAAGAACATTTCCCACTCCCAAGCAGCCATAGCATTTGCAAGATCACAGGCACTCCTTTGTGCCTTTGAAAACTACATTTCCCACTTCCAAGCAGGCATAGCATTTGCAAGATCACAGGCAGTCCTTTGTGCCTTTGAAAACTACATTTCCCACTTCCAAGCAGGCATAGCATTTGCAAGACCATAGGCAGTCCCTTGTGCCACTGCAAACTACATTTCCCACTTCCAAGCAGGCATAGCATTTGCAAGATCACAGGCAGTCCCTTGTGCCACTGCAAACTATATTTCCCACTCCCAAGCAGGCATAGCATTTGCAAGATCAAAGGCAGTCCCTTGTGCCACTGCAAACTACATTTCCCACTCCCAAGCCTTCTTAGCAATTTCCCCCTTCCTCCTTTTCCTTGCCCCCTCCAACCCCCCAAACCCCTCATCCCCTCTTTTTCCCAGGTATGTCTCAACTTAGGAGGGATTTATGGGACATATCCAATGCCTTTTTTCTTTTCTAATGGGGGCAAAGCCTTGAGAAGCCCTGGACCCCTGAGAAGAAGAGGAGGGGGGCTTAGAGAGAGGAAGAAAGAGAAAAAGAAGATGAGGAGGGGGGGAAAAGGAAGAAAAAGGAGAGGAGGAAGAGGAGGGAAAGAGAAGGAGAAGAAAAAAACCCGGAATAACAAGAAGAAGAGGAGGGGAAGAGAAAGAGAAAGAGGGGAAGAACAAAAAGCAACTTGCCTGCAAAGCCCTCTCCACTTGGAATTTGGAGCATGCCCAAATAAGGAAGCAGAGGGCTGGCCAATAGAGGCAGGGCAGTGCAGCAGACCCCGCCCCTGCTGGTTTCAGTCGTCCTGCTGCTGCTCCAGACAAGCTGCACAGGCAGCACTCTATAGAAGGCAGGGCAGCAGCCCTGGGAGCTCAGAGTTGGGCAGCCACCCGGAAATGGGGCTGGGGGTGGGACGGGACCGGGCATGCCCCCCAGAGGGCAGGAAAGTCACACCCACCACCGTGAAATGGAAACCCTATGTATATGGGGGGTGACTAATCCGGATCCTGTGGGCCTTTAAGCCTAGTTCCCAGGTTGCCAGGGGGGTGTCAATCTCCCCAGAAGGGGCTTTGGGATCCCTCCATATCTGTCCTCTTGGATTTGTCCTAGATTTTGGCTCTTCTCTCCCCCCAGGACCCCAGAGAAAACTCCCCCCCCCAATAATGTTGTTTCCAATGCTATTGAAGCCTATGCTGTGTAATGCTCTTTATTTGGCACAAAACTCTTCCCCAAATGAGGCACCATAAGGGAGGGTCTCTCCTCTGCCCCACTTTCCTGGATGGAGGGGCTTTCAAAAAGCCCTTTTTACCTTTCGATTCCCCTCCCTTCCATGGCCATGCCTCTCTCCAAGGTTCCCCCCTCCCTCTCTTCTCATAATAACCCCCCAAGTACCTGGCCCCAAGGGATCCCCCAAGGAGGGGGCAGGAAAGGAAAGAGGGAGAGGAGGCCTTGCAGGACCCCTGCCTTTGTTTGGGGGGCAAAGAGGGGCTTCTCCCCTCCAGCCATTCCTGTGAATGAACAAGGGCTCTCCCCACTTCCCTCCCTCCCTAAGAACAGACTGTGAGGGCAGCAATGGCTTCTGGGGCTGAGACTGTGCAAGCGCATATAGTCCCAAAGGCCCCTCCTCAGCATGCACAGGGATTGCCAGGGCCTAGATGCTGCTGCTTATTCCGTTGGCGGCCTTTGCAGGAAAGGAAGGTATGCACCGGGGGTTTGGCAGCCTCCCCTTCCTTCCCTCCTTTATTCCTTTGAGGAGACAGCAATGGAGCCCAAGGAGGGAAAGGCAGGAAAGGAATGCTCTAGTCTGGAATATAGCTCTCTCTGTGTATCCTGTATGTTTGTGTGTGTGTGTGTTTGCCTCTGCTGTTTTTATGGCTGGGGATGGAGATGAAAAGTGAGGAGAGAAGAAGGACAGGTTGCTTACCTGTAACAGTATTTCTTCGAGTGGTCATCTGCGAATACATACAAATGGGTTTCACTGCGCCTGCGCAGTGCTGCTTGGAACCTACTGGAATCACTGGGCAGTGTTTACTCTGCAACATATTGAAACTTTTTGGCGGTAACTCCGCCCACCCGTTATAAGGCCCCTGCCTTCCCGCTCTTTCCCCAGTTCCGCAATTTTTCCGCCAAGCAGGCGATGGAAAGAGAGCCAATGAGAGCAGGACACTGAGGGGACGGACGGGTGGGATTTGTATGTATTCGCAGATGACCACTCGAAGAAATACTGTTACAGGTAAGCAACCTGTCCTTCTTCTTCGTGGTCTCTGCGAATCATACAAATGGGTTTAGACTGACAAGCTAAGGTATACGGCGGAGGGAGTGTCCTGAGACCATAGCTATGGTAAACCAAAGGTATATTTATTACAATAAACACCTTGAACCATAATGAGTCAGTCTTTTTTGTTCATGCACAGATCACATAGCAATAACTTTGCTAAACCTGAGAAGGGAACAGAGGTCATGCAAGACCTATTCCATAGGACTTGTGCAAATCAACATTCAACAATGTAAACAGTGGAAACTGTATAACACAAAAACATCAGTAGTGCAATCAATGCAACCCTGAAACCAACACAGCTCTCCCGAAAGCTGCGTCTCGGATGGCCCTGGTGTCCAACCTATAATGCTTAATAAAAGTGAGAGGTCGGAAAGGAAAGGAAGTTGTATGAATGTTAAAGTGAGAGAGAGTTAGAGAGAATGAGAAGATTAGAAGACCCAAACTCAAGGTTTGAGAAACATTTTTTTAGGAAATAGAAAGAAGTAAGAAGAATATGTTTTAGATACTTGAGTAGGGAATCGTGAGTATATTTGTTATAATAGTATGTTTGTAATATGTTGTTGTTGTTGTCTGGTATGGGACTGTTTGTTTTATTACTTTGATGTTGTTGTTTGATTTGTGATATTAGAATATGTATACATGTTTTTATATCAATAAACTTATTTAAAAAATAAATAAATAAATAAAAGTGAGAGGTTGGGACCAAACAGCAGCCTTACAGACATCCTCCAAAGGGATCCCAGACAGGAATGCAGAGGATGCTGCCATAGCCCTTGTGGAGTGGGATCGAACCCTGCCAGGGAGAGGTTTGCCCAACAGTTCATAGCAGAGGTGGATGGTACCAGCCACCCATTTGGAGAACCTCTGCGCAGACACGGGCAACCCCTTCTTCGGTTCCGAGTAGCATTGGAAAAGTCTCTCGGACCGACTGGAGGCAGCAGTTCTGTCCAGGTAGAAGGCCAGCGCTCTCCTGGCATCAAGAGAGTGCAGGCGTCGCTCAGCATCCGACGTCGGGTTGGACGCGAGAGTTGGCAACACAATGTCCTGGCACATGTGGAAAGCGGACACAACCTTCGGCAAGAAGGTGATGTCCATACGGAGGACCACTTTGTCCTTGTGGAACCTCAGGAATGGTTGGTCCCTTCGTAAGGCACAAAGTTCGCCCGCACGGCGGGCAGAGGTGATGGCCACAAGGAAAGCGGTTTTCCAAGTCAATAGTCTCAAGTCCGCTGTGGCCATCGGTTCAAAAGACTTGGATTGGAGGGCGGACAGTACCGACTCCAGACTCCAAGCTGGCGTTGGTACCGACACAGGAGGATACAGGTTGGCACAACCCTTCAGGAACCCCTTCACCAAGGGGTCTTTGAAGAAAGAAACCCTCCCCCCGAACTGGTATTTGGCACAGATGACAGACAGGTAGCACTTGATGGATGTGAGGGACAGCCCTTCATCCAAAAGCGCCATCAAAAACTCCAGCACCACTGGAGTGGATACCTGTGCAGAAGACAAGCCCTTTTGGTCTAGGAAGAGGCAAAATCTCCTCCATTTCAGGGCATAGGACCGCTGGGTAGAAGGTTTCCTTGCAGCCAGGATCACCGTCCTCACCGACTCCGGCAAGGCGGTCAAGGCCGGATCCTCCAGGCCACCAGCGGCAGGCTCTCGATGTCCGGGTGGAGAATTCACCCGTCCTGGATCGACAGCAGGTCCGGACGCGGGTCGAGACGGAGGAAGCATCTCCTGGAGAGATGGAGAAGGGATGCGAACCACGGCTGTCTCGGCCACCACGGGGTGATCAGGATCGCATGCGAGTGGTCCGTTGTCATCTTGGACACCACTCTGATGATGAGAGGGAACGGAGGGAAGGCGTAGAGGAGCTCCCTCGTCCAGAGGAAAGCGAATGCGTCTCCGAGGGATCCGTCCATTCGCTTCCTGGAGCAGAACTGGGGACAGTGGCTGTTCCACCTGGTCGCGAAGAGGTCGATCCGGGGGGTTCCCCACCGATCGAAGAGGTCGCTGACCGTCTCGGGATGGAGCCTCCACTCGTGGCACACCGATGGAGATCTGCTCAGGCGGTCTGCCAGCTCGTTGTCCTCCCCGGGGAGGTGAATTGCCTGGAGGAGGACGCGTCTCTGGATGCACCAGTCCCAGATGCGGAGCGTGAGGTTGAGCAGGGTCCTGGACCTGGTACCACCTTGTTTGTTGATGTAGTACATCACGGTGGTGTTGTCCGTCCTGAGGAGGACCACTCTCCCTGAGACAGCGTACTCGAACGCCCTCAAGGCCTTCTCCACTGCGAGCATCTCCAAGGCGTTGATGTGGAGGAGCTTGTCTTGTGCGGACCACCTGTCCTTGACGACGAGGTCGAGCAGGTGGGCGCCCCATCCCTCCAGGGATGCGTCGGTTGTCAGAGTCAGCTGTGTCTGGGGCTGATGAAAAGGCATCCCGGTACAGACGTTGGAGCTGTCTAGCCACCATCTGAGGGAAGCGGCTATCGGTCTCGGTACCGTGAGCCACTTTGAAGGCGGGTCTTCCAACGGAGAGAAGACGGAGAGGAACCAGGACTGGAGAGGACGAAGACGCAGTCTTGCCCAGGGGGTGACGAATGTCGTCGATGCCATGTGGCCCAGGGCGACTTGGACGTCTCTGGCTCTCACCCTTCTGTGTGAGATGCACGGCCTGAGGGATGTTGTCAGGGCCTGAAAACGGTCCGGAGGGAGGAAGGCTAGGCAGTTGTCGGAGTCGAGGATGGCCCCGATGAACTTGACCTGCCTGGTCGGCGCAAAGTGGGACTTTTCCCTGTTGACGACCAGCCCGAGGGAGTCCAAGAGGCGCAAGGCGAAGGAGACTGCCTCCTGTAGCTCGTCTTGGGATTCGGCTGCAAACAGCCAGTCGTCCAGGTAGGGAAAGACCATGAAGCCCTTCTGGTGAAGGTATGCCATTACCGGTGCCATGCACTTGGTGAAGACTCGTGGAGCCGTGGCCAAGCCGAACGGAAGCACGTTGTAGTGGTACGAGTCGGAGCCGACCGCAAAGGCGAGGAATCTCCGGTGGGACTCCCGGATCCCGATATGGAAGTAGGCGTCCTTCAGGTCGACGGTTGCAAACCAAAGGCCCTGGTGGAGGAGAGGCAGAATGGAGGCCAAGGTTACCATTCGGAAGCGACGGTAGTTCAAAAACAAGTTCAATTGTCTCAGGTCCAGGATGGGCCTGATGCCCCCATCCGGTTTTGGTACGGTAAAGTACCTGGAGAAAAAGGCCCGAGGACATTGGTCGGGCGGTAAAGGGGAGATTGCCCCTTTACCAAGCAAGGTGCGCACTTCGTCGAGAAGGGTGTCCGAGGGGGGAGTGGACATGAAGGCTCCAGTTGGAGGGAGCTCTTGGAACTCGAGGGCATACCCCCTACGGACGATGTTGAGAACCCACGAGTCCGATGTTATAGAGGCCCAGGTGTTAACATAGGGCCTCAAAATGTCCAAAAAGAAGAGGGGTGAAGGGGAGACGAAGCGCGCTGCGTCCCTTCAGGCTCTCTTCTTCCCCTGGTCGGTATCCTGCCGGCGGGACTTGCGGTACCAAGGCGGGAAGTTGCGACGGCCAGAGGAGGAGGAAGACTGCGAGGGGAAGCGCTGTCTCTGAGCGCCTTGGTGTTGGGTCTGCCGATCCCGGGAGAAGGTCCCCTGCGACTGACCTTGAGGCTGCCACGGGCGCTGACGCTTCCGGAACGGAGAGGCCGGTGCCGAAGACATGCCATGTTTCTTCGCCGCCGCCTTCATCCTGAACTTGCGGTTCAGGCGGTCGTCGGTCTCGGCGTGAAAGAGCCCGGTCCCGTCGAGCGGCATGTCCTCGATGGCAGCCCTGACCGTAGGGTTGAGGTCAGAGGCCCTCAGCCAGGCGTGGCGTCGAAGAGCCATGGAAGCTGACATGGCCCTCCCGGAACAGTCTGCCATGTTCCTGGAAGTGGTGATTAACCAACTTCCAATGGAATGCGCCTCGTCCCTGATCTCCACCAGCTGCCTCTGGATGTCATCTGGGACGTCCGGGACGAGGGGGGAGATCCGTTCCATGAGGGTCTGTATGTAGGCCCCCATGCAGGCGGTGTAGTTGGCGGCCTTGACTCCAAGAGCCGACGCCGAATATGCCTTTTTGGCCAGCCCGTCCACCTTCTTCGCCTCCCGGTCGACAGGTGAGGTGGCCTGCTTCGGAACGAAGCTGTGCTGGGCTCCTTCGACGATGGCCGAGTTCGGTCTGGGGTGTTCTGCCAACCAGGAGCAACTCGCCGGAGCAACCCTATAGAGCGACTCCACCTTGCGGGAGGGTGCCGATAGGGCGGCCGGAGAGTCCCAGGACCTCTTGACGATGGTCTGGAGAGAGGGAAGGAGAGGCAGGCATGGCGGAGTGGGAACCCGTCCATGCACCCGACGCTCAACCGGGTCCTCGGCGTCGTCCCCCGCGGATGCGAGTTCGATGTCGAGGGCCCTCGCCATCCTGACCACATGCTCCGTGAAGGCCCTGACGTCGTCCGAAGGTGAAGACGGCTCCGGGTTGTGCATCGTCTGAGGGGAGGCCGAGCCCGAGAGGGCATCCTCGTCCGAGGGTGCCTCCGAAGGTGGCAGCGGTTCGTCCTCAGAGTCCAGGTCAGAGGAGAGAGGGTCCGTCACCCTGACCTGGGATCTCGGGCGGGCGAAGTCCACTGAAGACCGGGAGCGTCTGCAAGGTGGGGACGGTGACCTCTCGCGTCTACGGGGTGGAGACGGCGACCTCTCGCGTCTTCGGGATGGAGACGGCGACCTTTCGCGTCTACGGGGTGGAGATGGTGACCTCTCATAGACTGAGACGGTGGGGACCAAACTGGTCGGGTTGGCCTTGTCCACGGGATGGGGGTTCAGCTTGGTGAACTCCCTCAGGGCTCTGTCCTCCGGGACCGACATGTAGTAGCGGCGCGACTGCATGTCGTAGAAGAGGTCCGGAATGTCCTGTCGGCGGGACACATCCCCTTCATCGTCGGTTGCCAGATGGGAAGGCGACCGATGCTCCGGAGAACGAGGAGGTGCAGCCTCATCCGTTCCGTGGATGAAGTACATGGTCGGAGGCAGAGGTGTGACCGGGGTCCCCTGGTCCACCGGCGCCGGCTCCTGGCTGTATGGAGCTGTCGAGGCGGAGATGTGAGCCTGTTTGGAGGGGGAGCGTTTCCTCTCCTTTGCCCTTGGAGGGTCGGTGGTGGGCCGATCCTTGGAGGGCTTGGCCTTTTTAGGGGCCGGATCACGATCCTCCTTGTCGTGGTGCCTCTTCTTCCCAGACTTGGGAGTCTCCTCCGATGGGAAGAACGGGTTGTCCGGGAGGTCCAGAAGGACAGCAGCCTCGGTGCGCTCCCTAGGCATCGCATGGCGCGATCCCTTGGATGCCTTGGAGGACGAAGGCGAGGCGAGATGAACCTCCGGCTCGGTAGCCTCCTTCGAACGGGAGCCCTCCGGTCCCTCCTTCGGCTTGGAGGCCCGCTCGGTACCCTCAGGCCCCGATGACTTATGGGGGCGCTTGGAGGGTTTGTCGGTGGCACTGGGCGGTTTGGAGCCACGGGCCACATCGGAGGTGGTGGAAGGGGTCCCGGCCGGGACACACACCACACTGGGGACGGCGGCTCTCCCCGATCCCATGCTGGAGACACTCGCCCGAGATGACAAAGCAGGGGGCGCCATAGGTGGGAGAGAAGAGGCCCGCGAACCTCTCTCCTGCAACTTCCCCAAGGCAATCGCCGAAGTAAGCCGGGACTCACGGTTCTTGCGCGCCTGAGAGGACAGGGATCTGCAGAGCGGGCAAGCCTTCGGGTCGTGGTTTGGACCCAGGCACAGCAGGCAGGTGGAGTGCGGGTCCTGGACGGGCATCTTGCCCTTGCAAATGTCACACTTCTTGAAAGCCGCAGGCATTTCCGAAGTCGTCAAGCCAAAGGGAGAATCCAAAAACGAGGTCAACAGTCCAAAGGTCCGAAGTTACCAGGGGCGGGAGACAAAGAATGGTCAAGATACAGTCCGAGGTCAAAAAACGAAAGTGATTCCAAGCAAGCAAAGCAAGCGAAAGTTCCTCTGAAGCAGCTAGCGCGGCGGAAAAAAGGAACTGGGGAAAGAGCGGGAAGGCAGGGGCCTTATAACGGGTGGGCGGAGTTACCGCCAAAAAGTTTCAATATGTTGCAGAGTAAACTCTGCCCAGTGATTCCAGTAGGTTCCGAGCAGCACTGCGCAGGCGCAGTGAAACCCATTTGTATGATTCGCAGAGACCACGAAGAAGAAAGGCTCAGTTTTGGTGAAATTCAGAACTTCTGTGCATCAAAGAGTCCAGTGTGTTGAAATAGCAAAGAACTTTATTAACAACACATAGAAATTCAGTGTTTAAGCCAGAACGGCCCACTCAAATACAAACAATACATTGAAACCCCAAAACCTAAAACATCACCCTCTTCCAAACCTAACCCCCACCTCCAATTCCCACAGTCTATGCCCCACAGGTAACAAGCCCCCCTTTGCCATTCCCAGAAACTACCCCTTTCTGTCAGTACCTGCCCCCAACGTTCTTCAGCTAACACCCCATACTTTGCAAAAGCTATCATTCCCATAACTAATAAAGCCAGCTGCAAAAAATACCAGCCCCCATCTACCTAACCTATACCACAACCCACAATCCCCAGCCAAATTTACAACCCCAAGCTATTATCTATACTATTAGCAATTAAAACCCAAAATTAACAATATCCAACATGAAAACAAAGAGACATATTGACAGACAAATCTTACAAATAAGATCACAAGGGCCTTTTCTTTGCACTGCTGGATTGAAAATATATATATTTTTATTCATTATTGACAAATATAATGTTAGGATTTGTATGGCTTCTCTCCTGTGTGGACTCTCTGATGTCTCACTAGGGCTGACCTCTGAGAAAAACATTTCCCACAATGCTGGCA
>JACSCI010000321.1:10174-21155 GCA_016801065.1 Sceloporus tristichus | reverse complement strand
TTTTAAAAGATGCACACTGCAGAACATGTTGCACTTGACATAACAAAAATCTATAAATGTATAGGCTTATGAGTGAACATTGCACCCTGGATTATGATCATTTTGGGGAAGTGAAGAAGTATGTAAATTCATTTTATAAACTCAGTGATACAAATATCTTACCAAGCTCTAATAAACAACACGTACACACAGTCCCCATAAAGAGGACTAACTGGCGCACTGTGTGTCTGGAGTCTGAAAATCTCACTTCCATCTTCTGGGAAGACAATGCTGCTAGAGACAGAATTGGGGACTTTATGCAGCAAAGCATGGGCTCACTCTCTCAGCTGCAACCTTTTCACACAATCCTGGACTGAAATATTTAAACAAAGGTCGTCTTTCAGCTCCAGGAATAAAGGCCTACCTTCAGTACAAAGACCCTGATTCCTCAGAAAGGGCTCTTCTGCAGTCCTTTATGGCCGGAGCTTCCCTGGGTCAGAGGCCGTCTCCTCAGCCGTAGAGAAGGGTTGCTCTGAGTGCGAAGGAGGAGGAGGTCCAAGGGCTGAGGGAGGGAAGGCAATGGGGAAAGGTCAGTGCCAATGGCCATGGAGGGCAGAAGCTGACAATGCCTAGGAAACTCCTCTGAGTCCCAGCCATTCTAGGAATGAGTGGCAGGAGTGAGTCCAGGGGCTGAGGGGGTCACCTTTCCCAAAGGGGGAGGCAAGGACCGGTGGGACCCTCCCCAGGTAGGGCCCAAAGGGAGGGTCTCTTTCCCCAACTCTTTCTCCCAGCCCCCAAAGCCCAGCCTCCCCACTGGTCCTGAGTCCCCTGCCTGCCTTCCTCAGACCCCCACAGGCCCCTTCCTTCCTTCCTTCCTGCCTTCCTACACCCCAAAATGGTGGGCTAGAGACACGAAGGGACTCATAGCCTTTCTTTTGGCCCTAGAAGCCTGGCCCCCTTCTCGCTCTGGAACCTCAGGAGAGAAACAGATACCTCTGTTCAACTGAGGCCTCAGAGAAGGCTTAGAATATTATTCCCCACAGTCACAAGCAGCACAAAATGGCTATCGGAACACAAAATGGCCACCAGGACACAAAATGGCCACTTCTGCCTCAGCACTTGGCAGTTGGCAGTTTGAGGCCTTCAGGTAACCCAAAATGGAGGATGAAAGGGCCCCAAAGTCGGAAGGGACCCCAAACAGGATTTCTCATCCTAGAGAAAGGTTTTCCTGATGGCACCCCGATGGCTGTGAGAACACAAAAAGTCCCCAAACAGGACTTCCAAACCTTAACAACACCTAAACATTTTCCTGATGCTATTGAAAGGAGGACCCTGATCCCCTCCTTAATTACAATCAATAGTGAAAGGTATTAATATGAATATCAAGAGTGCCCATTGTCCACAACCCAGCTCAGGTTTTGACCGCTCAGGGAGGCCAGTCCAGCTGCAGGTGGCCCTCCCTCCGTCCATCCATCCTCCTTTCCTTCTGCATTCCTCCTCTTTTCCCTATCATCAGCCCCTTCCCCAAGAAGGCTGCTTCCGCACTATAGAAATAAGGCACTTTGACTCCACTTTAAGCGCTCAGTGCTATGGAATACTGGGATTTTACCTTTGGAGACTTAGTCTTCTCTGCCAGAGAGCTCTGGTGCCACAACGAACTACAAATCCCAGGATTCCATAGGATGGAAACAGGAGAGGTAAAGTGGTTTCGATCCGGATTATTTCTTTAGTGCAGGTATAGCCTAAGTCTCTTGTAAAAGGATAGAATCACCCAAGTTGGATTTTTTTCCTGTTAAAAATGGTTTTGCTTTTTAAAAAAATAAGCAGTTTGTTTTAGTGTCTCATCCTTATTTTTGTTGTTTGTTTGTATGTTTGTTTGATTCTTGGTAATATGAACTATTCTGGTCTGTCTCCTTCCTTCTTCCCTTAAAATCTATTAATAAGGAAACTGAGAAGACTTTTAAAACCTCCCAAAGGAGCCACTTTTGGCCTTTTTGGGGGGAAAAGCCTCCTCTTAGAAGCCAAAGCCCAATGTTTGTGAAGAATAAGAATAAGGCATGTGTTAAAACTCTCCTCCCCATTTCTGATCCCTTTTGAAACCCTTGTTCCCCAGAAGGAGCAGAGCTGTGTAATAAGAAAACCCTCGCAGAAAAGAGACACAAAAGACACACAAGAGACACACTTCCTTCCTTTTGGCCCAAGGAGCCTGGTCTCCTTCTGACTCTGGAGCCTCAGGAGAGAAAGAGAAGCCTCTGTTCAACTGAGACTCAGAGAAGGTTCTGGAACATTATTCCCCACAGTCACAAGAAGCACAAAATGGCTGCCAGAACACAAAATGGCCAGGGATGGTGGGAGGGAGGGGATTCCAGCCAATCAGGGCCAGGGATGGTGGGAGGGACTGGGATTCCAGCCAATGGCAGCCCTCAGAGTGTCCTCAGGAGCCAATCATGTGTTAAATACATATCATAAAACCATCACAAAGAGAAATGTAGCCAGGATTTTGGGGAGGGGGGGTCCAGACTAAGTGCCACCATTTTGAGAGACACAGAAAGAGGGTCAGCGTTTACCTGAGGAAAGGGAGAGAGGAGGGGAGGGGGCTCCATTGCAGCCCCATTGCCAAGGGCCCTCAGGTTCATTCAGGGGAAGGAGAGCCAGGAGAGCCGTCTTTTGGGGGAAGGGACATAAAGGAAGCCGGGGCTGCAGGGAAGTCTTTGAGTCAGTGGAAAAGTTTGCCCTTGGAGTGAAGGGAAGGAGGACAAGACAAGAGAGGGCTTGCTCCCTGGCTTCCTCCTCTCAGGGGCTCTGCTGCCCTCACTCCTTCCCCAATCTGGCTGAGTGTTGCCAACAAGCCTCAGAGACATCCCCCAGAATGTACATACAGGCACTTTATTCCTCTTATAAGGTGAAAACCCCTTCAATATTAACAGCCTATTTTTATAAGTTAGGCCTAAAACATGACAAAATAATAACAATATAAAGGCACAAAACATGATAAATGGAGAACAATATGAAAAATCATTTAAATATTAGCCCTATTTCACAAGGAAGAGACCTAAAAACAGGGAACCTTTACAAACTTGTCTCAGTGCCTCAGTGGTTTGTTGTGGTTTATATTGCTTTGAGGTGTATACATCTAAACACACAACAAGGTAAAAAAGCCTCAGGGCTTGCAAAATAAGAGCAAGTCCTATGCTCTCAGCCTCTGAGGATGGCAATGGCAGGACCCCATTTGGTTTACAACAATGACCCTGTCATTACATGGCAGGTTTGGGCTGGATTAGATGGACTTTGAGGGTACCTTCCGGCTCTAAATGAATGGAGGCAGATTAGATTTAACCTCCTCTGCAGCCATGGAGTCCCTTGGGCAAGAAGAAGTCACACTCTTTCAGCCTCCTCAGGGGAAGGCAGTGGAAACCTCCCTCTGAAGAAACCTTGCCAAGAAAACCCCACGATAGGGTCGCCATAATTAAAAACATGACTTGAAAGCACAGAACACACACAGCAGCAGCAATAATAATAATAATAATCACACAGTTAACATGACTGATAGTATCAAGAGCCATAATAATAAATAGCCCAAAGCTTTTTTGGGTCCCAATCTGAGGACAAAGGTGGGATACAAACATCACAACCATTAATTATTATTATTGTTATTGTTGCTGTTGTTGTATTTCTGCCTGGGTTGGAGCCCTCTTACTAGGAGAGCGTGCCCCTTTCCAGCCTTCAAGTGACCCTCTTTCCCCCAGTCCTGCCTTGCAAATGAGGTGTGTGTGCTCTTCCCCCCCCCCCAAAAAAAACATGCAAAATGTTGGCAATCCGTTTGGTCTTCTCTGGGCCTTCTTTGACCTGCAGCCATCCTTCCCCCATGATCCCTGGCTTTGGAGGCACCAGGAGCCCACTCAGCAAGGAAGGAGAATGGCAGAGGGAACGGCGACGTTACCTGCCCTCCCTCCTGACCCTCCCTCCCTCAAAAAAGGCACCAATTCTGGGGAGGGAGGGCCCCTTTATCTCCCCCAGAGAGAGGGAAAGTGTGGACTGAACAGGAAGGGTGGGTGGGTATGGGTGAAAGAGTCCCTCCCTTCCCTCCCTCCCTCCCTCCCTTCCTGTCTATCGTTGTTCCTTCCTTTTTTCCTTCCTTCCTTCCTGTCTTCCTTCCATCCCTTCTTCTTCTTCCTCCTCTTCCTGCTCCTCCTCTCCTGCAGGAATGGAGATTTTTTTTTCTGCCAAAAGTGCAGAGGAGAAGGAGGAGCAGAAAGACAGGGAAAGAGGGAGAAAGAGAGGGAAAGAAGTCGCAGGGAGGGAGGCCCCGCTCTGGGAGGAGGAGGAGGAGGAGGAGGAGGAGGAGGAGGGGGGAGTGACCCCCTGGACCCCCCCCCCCGGCTTGGCTACGTCTCTGTCACAAAGTATTAAAAAATCCCATGTCTTCTTCACCAGTAGGGTTACCATAATTGCCCACTATTTCCAGGGAAAAAATGTAGGAGAAATTCGAGACCAACTGCAGGACAAAACTCAGCCCAAAATGTAGGACATTTAAGGTCCTCCATTTTTCTTAAATGTCCTCCATTTTGGGATGAGTTTTGTCCTGCAGTTGTCCTACAGTTTGGTGTCAAATTTGTTCCACATTTTCTCCCTGGTAATAGTGGACAATTATGGAAACCCTATTCACCAGCCATATGGTCAATAGCTTTCTTTCTTTCTTTCTCGATATCTGGGTTTTGAGGTGTGATTAAACCCTGTTAGTGGTGTTACTGCTCTTGTTGTCATTGTGTGCCTCCAAGTTGTTTCTGACTTATGGCAATCGTAAAGGAAGCCCTTTGCAGGCTTTTCTTGTCAAGATTTGTCCAAAAGTGGTTTTGGAAGTGCCTGCCTATGAGGCTGAGAAACTGTGACTTGCCTAAGGTCACTCAGTGGGTTTCCATGGCCAAAAGGGCATTCGAACCCTGGGCTAATGCTCCAGCCACTAAACCAAGCTGGCTCTTTCTTGAGGCTTTGTGGTTTTTTGTGGAGTGGCTCCAAGTCTTTGCCGACTTCTGGGGAGCCTCTCCTGGGGTTTTCTTGGCAAGAGTTGTTCAGAGGAGGTTTGCCATTGCCTTCCCTGAGGCTGAGAGAGTGTGGCTTCTTGCCCAAGGGCACTCAGCTGGTTTCATGGAGGAGTGGGGCACTGGACCCTGGCCTCCAGAGTAGTAACCCAACACTCAAACCATTGCACCACACTGCCTCCCATTCCCATGTACAACCTGAGAAATAATAGCAGACTTTTTCTGTTCTTCATGTGTGTCTTCAAGTCGTTTCCAACTTATGGCGACCCCCAAGGCATCTTTATCATGGTGTTTCTTTGGCAGGTTTCTTCAGAGAGGGGTTGCCATTGCCATCCTCTGAGGCTGAGAGAGTGTGATTTGCAATGGGTCACCTAAGTCCAAAACACACTGCAGCAATAATCCAATCTGAGACCCCTTTAACTGCCCTGGCTCAGTGCTAGGGAATTCTGGGAAATGTAGTTTTGTGAGACATTCAACTTTCTCAGAGATCTCTGGGGCCACAATAAACTCCATTTCCCAGGATCCCCTACCACTGGGCCAGGGCAGTTAAAGCGGTCTCAAACTGGACTATTTCTGCTGTGTGTTTTGGACCTTACTTGGCCGCAAACTGTCCATAGCCTGCAATGCATCTCCTAATTCTGTTGGCAGTCTCTCCCTCCCAACACTTTCTCATTTCCCCCCAAAACCAGCACAAAGCTGGCAGAAGGAAAGAGGTTTTAAAGCAGCATTTAAATCTGCCATATTTGTTTTTAAAAGACTAAATGTCCCAAATGCTATTATCAGTTTTGTAGCTATTATTACAGAAAGACGTAGAGTGCAAACTCCTCCAGTACCTTTATTTTCTGGAGTGAGATGGGCTTTTCCAACTGACTCACTCTGATGATCTCCGGTGGTCCAAGCAGCAAAACTGCGGTCCTGTAATAATAATAATAATAATAATAATAATAATAATAATAATAATAATAGTTTTATACTCCTCTCTTCAGCCAAAAGGCTATCAGAGTGGATTACAAATTGTTAATTAGACATTTAGACATTATGACTCTTAGCCCAGGAGACCCTTAACTTCCTTAAATCACACTGCCATCATCCAGTGAATTATAAAAGGGTTTCCCTTAACCTACACTGGGACCAGTTAAGGAACCTTATTTATACTTCTTTACTGATCTTCCAAGCATCAACCGATCCAAGACACGTGTAAAAGGAGCGTCGAGTAGTAGATACTCCAAGGAGATATGTAGTGTAAATAACAAAGTATAACTGAAATATAAGTCATACAAGATATTAAGAATCTTGCAGGTACAGTATTTGTAAGTATATAATGTTCAATTCATATAAGCTATTAAAAAATAAATAAACCTAAGTGTCCAATTCTGAGACTAACTTCCAAGATCCGCTCTTTAACTCTCTCTCTCTCGATCTCCAACCGACACAATTCCCCCAACTGTCTCTTGGTCTCTCAGGCCTTATATCTCCTTCTCACGGAAACTTCCAGAAGAACCTTCATCTTGCTCTCTGATTGGTCAAGTGAGCCTTCCGTAGCAGTGATGTCATTCTGCATTTGCATAAACCTCCCTTTACTGCCTGAAGAAGGCCTCCATTGACTGGAGCCCAGTCATTACACTTTCCCAAGGCAAGGCTTGCACCTATTTCCCAATGTTGTTCTTGGGGTCTGCCTCCCAGTTGTTTCCAGGTCTTATGGTGACCTTATGGGAGTCTCTGAAGAGGTTTTTTTGGCAGGTTAAGAGGTGATATGATAGCCCTGTTTAAATATTTGAAGGGATGTCATATTGAGGAGGAGGCAAGCTTGTTTTCTGCTGCTCCAGAGACGATGACCCAGAGTAATGAATGCAAGCTGCAGGAAAAGAGATTCCACCTCAACATTAGGAGGAACTTCCTGACAGTAAGGGCTGTTCGACAGTGGAACATAGTTCCTTGGAGTGTAGTGGAGTCTCCCTCCTTGGAGGTCATCAAACGGAGGCTGGATGGCCATCTGTCGGGGATGCTTTGATTTGGATTTCCTGCATGGCAGGGGTTGGAATGGATGGCCCTTGCTGTCTCTTCCAACTCTATGATTCTATGATTCTAGGTTCCTTCAGAGTGGGTTTCCCATGGCCATCCTCTGAGGCTGAGAGAGTGAGACTTGCCCAAGGCTTCAGTTCTTTTGGAAGCCTTTTTGCTTTATCTTCTAGAAGGCAGCTGAAGTGTTGCTTCTTGCACTGAAGAATGAGAGGAACCTTGTGGCATCCAAAAGGCTAACATTTTCTGGAGTTATGTCTGATAATATGTATATATAGGATTGCAATACATGCTCATTTATTAAAAGGTTTATAGTACACCCCATAGCATAGAATCTCATAGCTATGTCTCTTAAGAGTAGTTAACCAAATTAAACAGTATATAAAACAAAAACATGAAACAAGCTAGACAAGAGGCCTCCAGGCTGCACCTGGCCCTTTCACGTTGGCGGCGGCAGTGGAGCTGTGGCCGCGAGGAGGCCAAGCCTCAGACTCCTCTCCGCCGCTGCCTCTGCCTCTGCGCGAGGGCCGGGTGCCGGGCTGGAGGCTTATTGGCCTCCAACACCTGAACCTGGCCCTTTTGTGCCGGCGGTGCCGGTGAGAAGGCTAAGGAGGCCTCTGGTGTTGCTGCTCCACCACCTCGGCCTCCTCATTGCCAAGGCCAGGGGAAAGGCCGGGTGTTGCTCCTGGAGGCCAAGAGGCCTTTCCCCCGGCAGTGTGCTAGCAGTGGAGAGGAGGCTGAGGAGCAGTGCCACAGGCCTCCTCGGCCTCCTTTCCACCGCTGCCATGGCGCAAGGGCCATGTGGGGCTGTTGGAGGCCAAGAGGCCTCCGGGTCACCACCCGGCCCTTCCGCAGTGGCAGCAGCAGGGGCTTGCAAGCCGAGGTGGAGTAGAGGTCTCTGGCGCTGCTCTTCCGCTTCCTCTTCGCTGCCACCACCGCAATCACTGCCACCTCCGCAGAAGGGCCGGATGGTGGGCTGGAGGCCTCTTGGCCTCCAACACCCCAAAGCAACTTTCCCCCCGACCGTGACGGCAAGGAGGGAAAAAGTTGGGGAGGGGAGGAGAGGGACTTTTGTCCCCAATGTCGGCGCGCATGGAATTGAGCATACGCAGATTTTGGTATATGTGTGGGGGAGGTCCGGAATGGATCCCCCGCGTATACCAGGGGCCCACTGTATTTGCAAGCAAAGGAGGGCCAAGAGAGCCCTGGAGAGCCTTGCCTTGGGGTGGCTCTGGATCTCTGGTGCCGCAACAAACTACAAATCCCAGGATTCCACAGGATGGAGCCAGGAGAGTTAACGCAGTTTCGAACTGGAACATTTCTGCAGTGCAGATACAGCCTGAGCTGGTTGTAAAAGGGTTGAAGCACCCAAGTCTGGTTTTTCCCCTCTTAATAATGGTTTTACTTTCAAAAACTAAGCACTTTGTTTTTCTGTCTAATCCTTATTTCTGTTGTTGTTTGTCTGTTTTTATGTTTGTTTGTTTAATTCTGGGTAATATGAGACGGTCTGGTTTGTCAACTTCCTTCATGAGTAAAAATCTCTTAATAAGAAAACTGGGGAGACTTTGAAAAACTCCCAAAGGAGCCACTTTTGGCCTTTTTTGGGGGACTAGCCTCCTCTTAGAAGCCAAAGCCCAATGTTTATGAAGAAGAATAATAAGTCTTGTATTAAACCTATCCTCCCATTTCTGATCCCTTTTAAAACCCATGTTCTCCAGAAGGAGCAGAATGTGTAATAAGAAAACCCTCTCAGGAAAGAGACACAAAAGAGACACAAAGAGACACACTTCCTTCCTTTTGGCCCAAGGAGCCTGGCCTCCTTATCACTCTAAAGCCTCAGGAGAGAAAGAGAGGCCTCTGTTCAACTGAGGCCTCAGAGAAGGTTCTGGAACATTATTCCCCACAGTCACAAGAAGCACAAAATGGCCGCCTGAACACAAAATGTGAGTCTGTGGCAGGGGGCGGGGTCTTCCAGGTTCTCTGTCCCCATTGGCCAGCCTCAAGAAGGGGAGGAGCCTCTGCTTCTCTATTTAGCTCTGCACACGGAAGAGAGAGCGAGGAGCTGAATTTTAGAGGGAGAAGGAGACAGACAGACAAACAGGAGAGAGGGGGGGGGAGTGGAGAGACAGCAGAGAGACAAGGCCTGGAACCACTAGGCTTCACTGCTGCCCTGAGGTCTGGCTGGGCCTGGCTTGGGTCTGCTGCTGGTGGTGTTTTTCTTTGGCCACTGCCATTAAGGAGGGGAAGAAGGAGGCCCAGCAGTCCTCTCTGAAGGTGGGAGACTGGGACTCCCCAAAGGGGATTTCAATGCTTTTAATGGTGGCTCTCATCCTGTAGCAAAGAAGAAGAAGAAGAAGAAGAAGATGATGATGATGATGATGATGATGATGATGATGATATCAGGGTGGTGGTGGGGGAGTGGGGAAGATGGAGCTGCTGCCAGACCTTAATGACCCTTAATGCCGCCATCGCTGGGCATTCTTGCTTTGCTCCACTGTAATGGCCATGGCTCAGTGCTATGGGACTCTGGGAATGTTCTTTTGGTTTGGCATTTTAGGTGTTATTAATGTTTGGAAATCCTGTTTGAGGACCCTTCCGACTTTGGGGCCCTTTCATCCTCCATTTTGGGTTCCCTGAAGGCCTCAAACTGCCATCTGCCAAGCGCTGAGGCAGAGGCAGCCATTTTCTTTTCTGGAGGCCATTTTGTGCTGCTTGTGAGGGTGGGGAATAATGTTCCAGAACCTTCTCTGATTCCTCAGTTGAACAGAGGCCTCTCTTTCTCTTCTGAGGCTCCAGAGAGAGAAGGAGGCCAGGCTCCTTGGGCCAAAAGGAAGGAAGTGTGTCCCTTTGTGGGTCTTTTGTGTCTCTTTTCAGAGAGGGTTTTCTAACACAGCTCTTCTCCTTCTGGGGAACATTGGGTTTTAAAAGGGGTCAGAAATGGGGAGGATAGTTTTCATAGAAGCCTTATTCTTCTTCTTCACAAACATTGGGCTTTGGCTTCTAAGAGGAGGCTAGTCCCCCCAAAAAAGCCAAAAGTGGCTCCTTTGGGAGGTTTTAAAAGTCTCCCCAGTTTCCTTATTAAGAGACTTTCAGGGAAGAAGGAAGGAGGCAGACCAGACTATCGCATATTATTCCCAAATAAACATAGAAACAAAGAAGAACAACAAAAATAAGAATTAGACAGAAAAGTAAACTGCTTATTTCTTTTAAAGGAAAACCATTATTAGGAAGGTAAAAACAAGACTTGGGTGCTTCTGCCCTTTTACAACCGAATCAGGCTGTATCTGCACTGCAAAAATAATCCAGTTCGAAACGGCTTTAACTCTCCTGGCTCCATCCTGTGGAATCCTGGGATTGTAGTTTGTTGGGCACCAGAGATCCAGAGCCACCCCAAGGCAAGGCTCTCCAGGGCTCTCTTGGCCCTCCTTTTCTTGCGAATACTGACTATCTCAGGGAGTCTCTATATTAAAGCATCAGGAAAACCTTTAGGTATTGTTAAGGTTGGGAAATCCTGTTTGGGGTCACTTCTGACTTTAGGGACCTTACATCTTCCATTATGGGTTTCCTGAAGGCCTCAAGCTGCCAACTGTGAAGTGCTAAGGTTGAGGTGGCCATTTTGTGTTCTGGCAGACATTTTGAGACTGGCCCATTGTGACCTCAGTCTGATGCTCCTTTCCTGAAGATTGAGACTGGCCCATTGTCATCTCATACTCAAGCTCCTTGCCTTAAAGATTTAGATAGGACTATTATGAGTTGAGGCTGGTGCTCTTTACCTGAAGGACTGAGACTGGCCCATTGTGACTTCAGCCTGAAGCACCTTCTCTGAAGGATTGAGAATGGCCCATTGTGACCTAAGGCTGATGCTCCTACCCTCATGCATTGAGTCTGCCCATTTTGATTTCTACTCTGATCAGGACTAAGTAAGAGGCATATGTCTTCTGCGT
>JACSCI010000320.1:0-39998 GCA_016801065.1 Sceloporus tristichus | reverse complement strand
GGCACGGCCACGTCTGAAAAAGCCCTCCCTAGATCCCTTGGACATGAACAATTAAAGACCGTTCTCCCATCTTTCATTTCTAAACAAGGTGGTTGAGAGGGCAGTTGCTCTTCAACTCCAAGCGCTCTTGGATGAAACAGATTGTCTAGACCCATTTCAAACTGGATTCAGGACCAGATATGGAGTCGAGACTGCTATGGTCACCTTAGTAGATGATTTCCACTTGAGTACTGATGGGGAAGTGTGACTCTACTGGTGTTTTTGGACCTCTCAGTGGCTTTCAGAACCATCAATCGTGGTATCCTTCTGGAACGCCTGAGGGAATTGGACATCAGGGGCAATGCAATGCAGTGGTTCTGGTCCTATTTCTTCAGTAGATTCCAGATGGTGATGCTTGGGGACAGTTGGTCCTCTAAGAGGGAGATTAAATCTGGTGTTCTCCAGGGTGCCATCCTGTCCCAAATGCTGTTTAACATAAACATGAAACTGCTGGAAGAGATCATCTGGAGGCATGGAGTGGGGTGCTATCAGTATGCTGATGACAGCCAACTACACCTCTTCATGCCCCAGACCTCAGTGTCAACTAAGGAAGGCATCTCTCCTCTGAATGAATGTCTTGAGAAAGTAATGGTCTAGATGAGAAAAAACAGAATGAAGCTGAATCCAGATGAGACGGAGCTGCTTGTTGTTGGAGATCCTAATCCAGATATGGAGGTTTGTCACCTGCGATCCATCTGTGGACGGGGTCACACTTCCCCCAAAGGACTGTGTTTGCAGTTTGGGGGTGCTCCTGGATCCATCGCTCCAGACGTTGACTCAGATAGATACGATGGCCAGGAATGCCTGTTATTAGCTTCAGTTGATACGCTAACTGCACCCCTTCCTGGAACCTGAAGAACTGAAAACTATAATGCATACACTGGTGATATGCCCCAACCCTGAAGCCAGGCCATCAATAACAGAGCAATACACAGATTAACATGGGAATCACTTCTCCTTACCCAGGATCACAGTGTGTGTGTGTGTGTGTGTGTACATATATATATATATATACCCATTCTCTTCCAGGTAAGCATTCTCTAAAGATGGCAGCCACAGATATCAGCGAAACGTCAGGAATAAACTCTTCTAGAACATGGCCACATAGCCCAAAAAAGTACTCCTGGTTTGATTTTTTTTTAGCCAGACTCAAAATAGACCCGTTGAAGAGCTTCTCTTTGATACTTGAACCTCTCAAGTTGTGCATAGGGAAGATATTATACTATTTCTAGATGAAATGAGATTCAACCATTACAGGTGGAACTGACTGGATAGAAGTCAAATCGGGGAAAATGTTTATAATGGAGTCTCAAAAATGTAATAATAGCAATTTATTAAGCTTTCCACTGCTATTTATAATTTTCCTGGAGGTACTGTTAAACAAAATAAGAGAAGATTAATCAATTGAAGGATTTAAACTGAAGGGGGAAGAGTATAATTTACATGTATATGGAGACGATTTGGTCCTGACTATTTCAAATTTAGAAGAGAGCATTGAACATATTTTAAAAATATTAAAGAAATTTGGAAAAGTAGCGGGTTATCGTGTAAATATAGAAAAAACAAGCATTTTGACAATGAATCTGAATAAAGAAGAAAGGAAGTCCCTACAAGAAAAATCAGGTTTCAATATACAGTAGTTAAATCAGTAAAATATTTAGGGGTAATATTAATATCAAAAATATAGAATTATTTAAGAACAACTATGAAACGATGTGGAAAGGTATCAAATTAGATTTGGAAAAATGGTCTAAATTACATATTTCATGGATGGGTAAGATAGCAATAATTAAGATGGAGGTGCTTCCCAAATTTTTATTTTTATTTGAAACTCTCCCAATAATTGGCAATGACTTGACTTTTAAGAAATGGGGAAAAGAAATTTCTAAATGTATTTGGGATAGGAAAAAAGCAAGAATAAAAACAAAAGTACTACAAGACTCGGTGATTCGAGGGGGTCTTGCCCTCCCGAATTTAAAATGGTATTACCATGCCTGTGTGTTGGATTGGGTATTGGACTGGGTTAAACTTCAAAATAAAAGAATAATACATTTGGAAAAAATGGATTTAAAATTTGGGATTCACAGATACTTATTCTACAACAAAATTAAGATAGACGCAAATTTTAATAATCACATAATCAGGAGAGTCCTTTTATGAATTTGGAATAAATACAGGAATAGATGGTGTCCCCAATTACCACTTTGGACCTCGTCTAATGAGGCACTATTTAAGAGAGAGGAATTGAAGGGGAAAAAAATCCCTGGGTGACATATAAGGATATCTCTAAACTTCAAGAATGGGAGAGAGTTATGAAAACTCAGGAAGAGTTGATTGAAGAAGGCTTCTCTCTCATGCAACTGGTTCACCTACAGACAGTTGAGGGAGAGATTTCTAACGGATATTAAGGTGGAACTGGTTCGGTCGAGAGAGAATCAGAAAAAATAATAGAAGACCCCACAAAACAAATTTCCAAATTATACAATTTAATTAGAAAGTATGAATTAGAACAAGAAACAGTCAAGAAATTTATGATGAAGTGGGCACAAGATTTGAAGGAACAGATTCAATTGGAACATTGGGAAAATTTGTGGCAGACAAAAATTAAATATACACAAAGTGTAATGTTAAAAGAAAATGTATACAAAACAGTGTATAGGTGGTATTTAACACCATATAAAATATCAAAAAAGTTCAAAAACAATAGAAATAAGTGTTGGAAACGCAAAACAAAAGTAGGAACATACTTACACTGTTGGTGGGTCTGTAGTAATTCAGAAAAATATTGGAGGAAGATACATAAAGAGATTGGAAAAATAATTAAGATTAGAGAAAAAGCCGGACCTAAGCTGTATCTCTTAAACTTGACAGACACTTTAGATTTGGATAAAGAAAATGAAAAATTGCTTTTCTTTCTGATCGTGGCGGCAAGAGTATCATTCGCCAAATATTGGAAAGTGGAGGAAAGTCCGACGATAGATGAATGGAGACTGAAAGTCATGGATTATTTTGAGATGGACAAACTGACTAGACTACTCAGGAAAGGCACCTTGAGTCAATTTTACAAAGTATGGAAACCTTGGAAGGAATACTTACAGAGAGAAAAAGCGGTTACAATACAGACGGGGCTTGAAGTATAAGCGAACAGTATATGAAGGAGAAATTAGTTCCAGGGGGTAACACTCTAAAGGGGTAATTAAAGGAAGTTTAGGATTCCATATTAATAGGAAAAGGATTCTATGGAAAGTCATAAAAGAAAAAAGATAGGAGCTAGTGGATGTAGTTTAGGAGGTAATGGAGGATAATGCTAATTAGCCTTAGGAAGAGATAGGTAGATAATATAGTAATATTCAAAGATAGATTGATGTGAGGAAAGATGTACATAATGTATACATCAGAAGTAATTTAGGATGGGTATGTTTTATTATCTGTTTTTGAAAAGGATCTATAGATATCAATGATTGTAATTTCTCATAAATAAAGGATATTTGAAGAAATTAAAAAAAAATTAAGCTTTCAGAAAGTTAACAACAAACCATGAGGAAATGCAAGAATATAGATCTATAGGCATTTCTATGTTGCATTTACTATTGTTATTGGATTTAATGTTGTGCTTATTCCTCTGCGATCGTCTGTACAATATGATTTTAGGTAGAGTATTACAATAAAAAAGAAAAGGAGTAGACCCATTGAAATCATTGAGAGACATGAGTCCCACCCAGCCCTTCTCCCATTGACTTCTTTGGGAATGAAGAAGGCTGGGACCAACCCTAGGACTGCAATCCTGGCCCCATTTTCTTGAAGTTGAATCCCAGTGACGTCTGGTGCAAAACGCAGTGCTGAAATGATGAGGAAGATGATCATTATGGTCATGATGATAATAATAATAAGACTCTTCCCTTCAAAACCAAAAGCCTTGTGGAACTTCAAAGACTAATAGAGGTCCAAATCACATGGCAGAAATACTCCACTTAGAGTTCACTTTAACTGCCTTTGTTCAGCAATAGACAGTCCTGGGGATTGTAGTTTACTGTGGCACCAGAGCTCTCTGACAGAGAAGGCTAAATGTCTCACAAAACTACAGTTCCCAGAATTCCCTAGCATTGAGCCAGGGCAGGGAAAGCAGTCCCAAACTGGAGTATTTATTCAGTGTGTTTTGGATCTGTTAGTCTTTGTTTTCACAAGGCTCTGTGGTTTTGTTGACAAGAGATTTATTATTATTATTATTATTATTATTATTATTATTATTATTATCCCATTAACCCCCCTCCCCTCATAAAGGTACACAACTCAGATTACAAATTTAAAAAATATAATTAAAACATATGTAAGTTGTCATTAAAATAGAATTTAAAAGAATTAAACGAATTTAGGTCTCCCTCTGGAAGTGGAAGCAAATGGACCTGAAAGTGACAAGAAATGAGAAGAAGGAGAAAGGGGAAAATGCTGAGGGGGGATCTCCTTTCCTGGAGTTTGCACCCATTTCTCCGTCTCCCGGTCTCCTCCGCTGGGAGGAAGGGAGAGTGTGGAATTCTGGGAGAGGCTGGCAGTTGGCTTGGAACCTGAATAGGGTTCTAGAAGGCAGGTGGGTTTGACTGTTGGCTGGTTTGAGAAAAGGGCTCCTTCTGGATTTTCTTGGCAGGAAAGGGAAGGTGAGGACCCCCAAATTTGGTTCCTATGTGAGAATGATGACTGAAGGGGGAACAGCCCCCATTTTGGAGTCAGTGATGGTTCTTCTTTGGGGAGCTAGCCTTGGGGCCTGGAAGCAAAGAAGGCCTCCTCCTCCTCCTCTTTCCTCCCAAAAAAGGCAGTAAGGCTCCTAGGGCTGCCAGGCCTCCTTTCTCCCCTTGGGATTCTCCATGGGGCCATGAGATTTCAGAGGGGGAATTAAAGGGAGGGTCTGCGTGTGTTTACGTGTGAATATACATTTGCTTCTTTTCAGGAAAATGAAGGCTAGCTCTGGTGTTGAATCTCTTTGCAGACTCCTCACTGAAGGCTGAAACCTGGAGGAAGGGGCTCTGACTCTGTTTCCTTCATTGCATACAGTTGGTTCTCTTTCAACTGGCATGGTCATCCTATAGCCCACCAGATATTGACAGACTACAGCTCTTATCAGCTGGGGATTGTAGTACCCTGACACCTGAATTCCCATCCGTAGTTTAGGACTAAGCCTTGTGCGTAATCCCAGCTAGAGGGGTTTTGTTTTTCTGTTGAAGAAAGAAGGAACAGAAGACCCTTTTCCAGTTCCTCTATTCTGTTCAGTTGGTTTCAGTCTAGAGCAGGACCGCTCAACGTGGCAGTCAGTAAGGGCCAAAATTTTAAAGGCTGAACTTATTAGGGCCGCAGATAGGCTTTTAATGGCTCGCTTTCCAACTTTTCACTAGAAGGCAAGTGTTGACCCTTCCTCTGCTGCCAATGTCCAGCTCCTTTCCAGGAGAAAACTGAGCGGCAAAGGAGCCTTGAGGGGCAAGCATTGAGGTCTATAGTGTAAATGCAGACTGAAAGGAAGAAGTTGGAAGCATGAGCTTTTGTAGATTTGAGCTTACTTCCTCCTCAGATGCATGAACTTTCAGTTAGTCTCAAAGATGCTATAAGGTGGGCAGAGGTGCCTTCTGCAGTGCCTCCCCCCAGCCTTCAGAGCCCCACATAGCTGCTGCCTGGTGGGACTCCAAAGGCACCACTGCTTCCCACCCCCAGGCCTTCAGAGTAAAGGAGAGGGAAAGGAATAGAGGGAGGTGTCCCACTACTCCAACTTTATGCTACTTTCTTGTGGGGCCAGCCAGTGTGGCACAGTGATTTGAGCATTGGACTAGGACTCTGGAGACCAGGGTTGAATTCCCTGGCATAAGTCCCACCCCCCACCCCCCAAGGACTCAGGAGGCAGTGTGCATGTGAGGAGAGGGTGTGTGGGGGCCCTCAGAGTCCCATTGGGCAGAAGCCCCAGGGACTCAGGAGGGAGTGGGAGGAACCTTCAGAGCCCCATGGGAGCCTGAAGGCTTGGGAGCAGGGCCTGAGAAGGAGGAAGAGGAGGAGGAGGAGGAGCGCGAGGCAGGCAGAGGGAGGGAGGGAGGGTGGGAAGAAAATGGCTACTGGGGTCTGTTTTGCAAGGGTTATGGGGCTTGGTGCAGGTCAGCACAACATGCAGCCTTGACCATAGCCACCAACATCCTCCAAATCTTTGTGGGCCACCTGAAATCCTTTGGTGGGCCTTATGCGGCCCGTGGGCCATATGTTTTGCAGGTCTGCTCTAGAGCAACCCTAAGAACAAGGGACCTCCAAAATGCCTTGCTATTCACTGGCTGAACAAGGTCTTGCTCAACTTTTTGCCTTTGTTGTGTCAGTCCACCTGGAGTGCACTCTTTCTCTTTCCCTGCTTCCTTCCACCTTTCAGACCATCATCTTTTTTTCAGTGAGTCATATCATGTCGCAGGGCAGTTAAGCCAGTCCCAAACTAGGATATTTGTGCAGTGTCTTTTGGACCTCTTTTAGTCTTTGAGTTTTCATAAGGCTCTGTAGTTTAGAAGAGACTAATAATTATAAATGTGTTAATAATGATGAATAGAAATAAAAATAGAATTAAATAACAATTAAATAATAAAAACTGAATAAAAACATAAAAAGTAGACATTAAAATAGGATTAAAACCAAATTGATCAAACTCAGCTCCTTTTCTGGAAAGTGTAACCAAAGAGGCCTGGAAGGGGCATTAGATGGGAAGAAGGGGGAAGGGATAAATGTTGAGGGGGTCTCTTTTCCTGGAGTTTGCACCCATTGCTCCTTCTCCCAGTCTCTGGAGGGGTCTGCTGGGGTAGGGAGAGCATGGAATTCTGGGAGTGGGATTTTAGAGCTATGCCTAAAGTCCCATGCACTCAATTTATTTGGTCTTCTAGGGAAGGTTGAGGCTTGATTTGCTCTGAGAGCCATTGAATTGTACTTTTGGTGGTCCATGAAAGACTGCATAAATGTTGCACATGTAAAACACCTCCATTTGTACTTTCTGCAGGTGTGCAAAGAACCAAGATGGCCTCCAAAGGAAGGAAGAGAGGAGAAACTACCCTCAGTTCCTCCTTCAAGGAAGAAAATGGAGGAAAGAAATCCTGGGACAGTTAATGTCCAGCCCTCCTTTGTTATAGTGAAGCCATTGGGAATCTGACAGACTGGGATGCAATGGGAGTCAGTTATGTACAATCCTCTGTCTTTCAGTGATTAGTTGATCCGTGTTCCCTGCCATCTTGCCCTTGCTTCCCCTCCCAGCCAATCAGGGCCAGGGATGGTGGGACAGACTTGGATTCCAGCCAATCAGGGCCAGGGATGGAGGGAGTGACTGAGATTCCAGCCAATCAGGGCTAGGGATGGTGGGAGGGACTGGGATTCCAGCCAATCAGGGCCAGGGATGGTGGGAGGGAGTGGGATTCCAGCCAATCAGGGCCAGGGATGGTGGGAGGGACAGGGATTCCAGCCAATCAGGGCCAGGGATGGTGGGAAGGACAGGGATTCCAGCCAATCAGGGCCAGGGATGGTGGGAGGGACTGGGATTCCAGCCAATCAGGGTCAGAATTCCACGCTCTCCCTACTCCCAGCGGAGGAGACCGGGAGACGGAGCAATGGGTGCAAACTCCAGGGAAAGAAAGTTTATTTTCTTAAACTTGTAATTTCAGTTGTGTCCCTTTATGAGGGAGAATGGGATATTATTATTATTATCATCATCATCATCAACAACAACAATTATGGTAATTAGCTTCTTGTTCCCAAAACAACAGAGCCTTGTGAAATCTCAAAGACTGTGTTTATCACACGGAGGTTTTTGCAGCTCAGATCCGAAGCCACTGTGGGTTCAACAATGAGAATTCAGGCAACAACGTTTTGTATTATCACACGCAATTTCTTTCTATGGGGGCTCCTTCCATGGGGCTTCCGCAGTGATTCCAAAGTGACCCCTCATTTTGGCGAAATCGGTAACAAGCTTATGCACATAAATCGCTTCCAAGCTCACTCCGATTCCACTCTGAATTGGTCTGGTGTGGAATGTAGCTTCGCTTCTGCTCTGTTTCACCACCGCAAACCCCTGGTTGCAAATTTCCCATGATGCAGTGCTGCAATTCCCCCCATTTCCTTCCGGTGGTCCTTTCGATTTCAGGGCAACCGAGGGGGAGGGGGGGAATAGGCAGCCAATGAGAGCGGAGGAAAGTCCAGGTAAATGGAAGGAGGCCACGCCCCCTCAGGAATGGGGAGCCAATGGAAAAATCACATTAGTCCCCATAGACTTTGGTTTTATCAATAAAGAACATTCCTAATACAACACCGCCCTCTTGTGGATACTCAGGGCACTGCAGCCTCCTTGGGCTTCTCACCAACTTCTATCCTGGAGCGCCATCTGGTGGCCACTCTTGGCAATTCACTAATAGCAGTTAAGCAAATTAAACAGTATATACAACAAAAACATGAAACAAGCTAGACAAGGTAACTGTTACATGGATTTGTAATTGGTTGACTGGCCGAAAAGAAAGGGCGCTCAACAATGACTCCTTTTAATCCTGGAGAGAAGTGACCAGTGGGGTGTCCAGTGGGGTTCTGTCTGGGGCCCAGTGCTATTCAACATCTTTATCAATGACTTGGATGACAGAATTGGGGGCATACTTAGCAAATTTGCAGATGACACCTAGTTAAGAGGAGTAGCTAACACACCAGAGGACAGGATCAAAATTCAAAATGACCTGAATAGACTAGAAAGCTGGTCCAAACCTAACAAAATGAAATTCAACACAGAGAAATGTAAGGTACTGCATTAAGGGCGGAAAAAAGAAATGCACAGATATAGAATGGAGGACACCTGGCTGAATGAAACTACGTGTGAAAGGGATCTATGAATCAAATAGAGACAAGTTGAACACGAGTCAACAGTGTGATGCGGCAGCTGAAAAGTCCAATGCGATTTAAGGCTGCATCAATAGAAGTATAGTGTCTAGATCAAGGGAAGTAATAGTGTCACTCTATTCTGCTCTGGTCAGGCCCCACCTGGAATATTGTGTCCAGTTTGGACACCACAATTCAAAAAAGATGTTGAGAAACTGGAGCACATCTAAAGGAGGGTGACTAAAATGGTGAAGGATTTGGAAACCGCAATGGGACAGTCTCAAAGCTCCAGACAAAGAGCATCAGACTGAAGTCACAATGGGACACTCTCAATGCTTCAGGCAAAGAGCATTAGACTGAAGTCACAGTGGGACAGTCTCAATGCTTCAGGCAAAGAGCATCAGACTGAAGTCACAGTGGGACAGTCTCAATGCTTCAGGCAAGGAGCATCAGACTGAAGTCACAGTGGGATAGTCCCAATGCTTCAGGCAAGGAGCATCAGACTGAAGTCATCACAATGGGACAGTCTCAATGCTTCAGGCAAGGAGCATCAGACTGAAGTCACAATGGGAGAGTCTCAATGCTTCAGGCAAGGAGCAACAGTTGCCCTCAGTTCGCCTCTGACATCTTCCTCCTCCACATCTTTGTTCTGCCCAAGTTTGTAAGGGCAAGCTGTTTAACCTGAGAGCGCGTAATGAAAATGTCTCTTTCTGTGGACTTATTCAGAGAAGGGCTAACACAGATAGTGAGACACCAAATTTGGGTTTAAACACTTTACATGTAACATTTATTAAATCAAAAAAGAATAATACAGACATTGATTATCAAGAGCTCTTTCATTCACTCACACATTCATACAATATTCACACACACTTTCCTTCCGCCGGACATTGATCAGTTGTCCTCGAAGGCTGGGGATGACATTGTTGTCACGCGGTTGGTGCCAACAAAATTAGGGTGAAAGCCAAGGATCCTTATACTTTTCTTCTCTCTGGCTTTTGGCTGTTGAAGTCTTGCAATATTGCCGCCCATTACTCAACTTCTTCTTTTTGAGAGGAGACAGCTGTTCAAACAGTCCACACTGTTCAAAGGCAGGTCGTTCTGTTCAAATTAGTCCATTGTCCTGTCAGTTCCTCTTTATTGCGACTCAGGAGAAAAAGCACCTTCCCGGTCATAGTTCGAGTTCGACACACCTGAACATCTCCCCTCTTCAGCTTCCAAATTCCTCAGCCTTTCCTCGTCTCAGTTGCCAAATCCCTCCTTCACATCAATGCTCTGCGCGGAACCATCTTGTTTAGTTCTTTAGCTTGTTTTAAAACACCATTTCTTGGTTCTTTGGTTCTTCAGCTCTGGGTTTAAGTCAGAACTCACACATTTGTTTTACATCTTTAACTTGGACACCATCCATTTCATACGGTCCTTTTTTTCCTTTCTGTCTTCCTCTATTCAATAAACTTCTACCTGGGGTTCTTCTATCAAGCGACTCCCCCACTGCCAGGTCCCAGGCTGTCTCTCTGCCCCCCGACGGCCTTCCTTTCCCCAGTCTGGGGCCGGAAACCCAAATCCTCCAGTGGTGGCCTGGATGGTGTGAGCTTCAGGAGGTTTCCCAGTCTTGGGCTTGGCCCTAGTTCCTCTGAAGAAGGCACCTGCTCCTCCACCACCAGGATCTCCAGAACCACCGGGTTCTGCAAGAACTCTTCTTGTTCCTGGGTCTCCATTGGAGTTAAAACTGTGAGACTTTGCAAACGGTGAGATTTGGAGTCAGTCCTGTGCTCAAAAAATAAAACTCATTTGAAACAAAAGAAACATTATTGATGAATCCGGGCAGAAACATCCATTAACACCTGTTTGCAAAGTCTGAAGTCCAAAGGAACTTGCTCAACCCCTCCCTAAGCCAGCCCCCAATTCCCAAGTTAAGCAACACAAGCGGATAGATACCAAGGTTGTGTATACTCCCCCCTTCCTTTCTCCCAGACAGCCTCACTTTGAAAAGCGGTGTGTCCAAGCCAGCTTCACTCCTCCTTGATAACCATCTACAGCTGCAACCCCAGTCCCTCTCCAAACACCCTCCTTCATCTAAAAGCCACTCCATCTGTCTTTCTAACATTTCCCACTACCTGGTTTCTATAACCCATCACTCTAGACTATCTAAAAAGAACTATAACTATAACTCCTACTTTAACTCTAATAGTCAAACCCTAATATTTTACTCTTTATGAGAGAACCCTTATACACTAGTTCTGACACGCAATGGGCCAGTCCCAATCCTTCAGGTATACAGCACCAGTCTGAAGTGACAATTCTCCTGTCTCAACCTTTGAGGCAAGGAGCATCAGCCTGAGGATACAATGGGCCATTCTCAGTCTTTCAGGCAAGGAGCATCAGCGTGAAGTCATAATGGCCTGTTACAGACTGCCAAAATAAAGCTGCTTCGGGTCTCTTTGGAGGTATGCTATTTAAATAATGCATGGGTCCTAAGAGTCCGGAGGTCACACCAAAGCCACACTCCATTCCTAAGCACCGGAGTGAAGCTTTTGGTGCAGCTTCCGGATTCTTAGGATGCATGCATCATTTAAATAGCATACTTCCAAAGAGACCCGAAGCAGCTTTATTTTGGCAGTCTGTAACAGACCAATGAGCCTGAGTTCAAATTGGACCAGTCTGAATCCTTCAGGAAAAGACCACTACCCTGAAGTCACAATAGTACCATCTCAATAATTCAGGCAAGTAACCTCAGGCTGAGATCACAATGGTCCAGTTTCAATCCTTCAGGAAAGGAGCATCATCCTGAGGTTGCAATGGGCCTAGGGTTGCCATAACCCGGTTGCAACCGGGTTTTTCCCAGTTTTAGCAGCACCTGCTCGGTCACGGCACGAGTGCCGCCAAAAACCGGGAAAAGCCCAGTTGCAGCAGGGTTGCAAGGCAACCCTGGGGCCTCGCTGCCCTCCTCCTCCTCCACCGCGCATGGCCGTGCAGAGGAAAAGGAGGGCAGCGAGGCCTGGGGCAGAGGAGGCTGCAGGGAGGCGGTGCCTGTTGGGCGCAGCCGCGCCAACCTCCCCACCTCCCTGCTGCCTGCTCGCCTCCTTCCTGTTCTCCGCGGGGGCCAGGAATGAGGCAAGGCTGCAGCGATCGCCGCCAGGCTCCTTGCCTCCTTCCTGGTCCCCGCGGGGGCCAGGAACGAGGCGAGGCCGCAGCGATGGTCGGCGGCCTGCTTGCCTCCTTCCTGGTCTCCGTGGGGGCCAGGAAGGAGGCAAGGCCCTGGCGATCGCCGCCGGCTCCTCGCCTCCTTCCTGGTCCCTGCGGGGGCCAGGAACGAGGCGAGGCCCCAATCCTGGCCTCCGATCGGGGCGAGGCCGAGGGCCAGACGGGGAGGGAAAGCCTCCTTAAGTGGAGGCTTTCCCTCGCCGCTTGGCCTCCGCTCCCCGCCGCGATCGCGAGGGAAATGTAGGACAGAATTTTCAAATGTAGGACACATGTGTGTGCCCTACATTTGAAAATTCTGTCCTACATTTTTCCCGGTTTGGAGGTCCGGCGCTATGGCAACCCTAAATGGGCCATTCTCAATCCTTCAGGTAAAGAGCACCACCCTGAAGTCACAATAGTACCGTCTCAATCCTTCATCCAAGGAGCATCAGTCTGAAGTCACAATGGGCCAGTCTCATTCAGGGAAGGAGCATCAGCCTAAAATCACAATATGTCATGAATACCTTTATTCATGCATTTATTCATTTGGGATTCATGCCATAAAGGTTATAGGTTTAGGTTTAGATTAGAGTTAAGACAGATGGGATTTATGGTGGGCTACAATAATAGGTTTTAATATGTGCTTTAATAGAAAATATTAGAAAGAGGTAGGGAGATCATGCTAAAGAATGTGATTGTTTGCTAGGATTGGAATGTGTGGGAACCACCCTTATAAGAGAGGATTGAGTTTAAAAGACTGGTCTCTGTAAAAGGAGGGGGAACATAGAGAGTTATTGGTATTGTTATATTGTATTATGTTGTTATGGGTTTATGCTTATTACATTTTTATACGGTATCATATTAGATTGAGATTGATGGGGTTTCATTATATATATATATATATGCCATAATGTTAATTAAACTGTTGTGTGGCTGAGTTCTGTGGTCCAAGGCCACAGGTGCAGTGGTTGAGAGAAGGCACATGAGAGCTTAATTGTCTTTAGAAACACTGCCAGAATCCCGGATGGGAGGACACCACAGAAAAGGGCGGGAGAACGCTGTGCGGGAAAGGGCTATCCAATTAATTAGCTTTATTGATTAATGGGGTGAGGTTAATTGATATGGTTATAAAAGTGATATATCTATACTTTCTTTCATTCCTGACAAAAAAGTCACTTCTATTGCATATATCTCCTTCAATGAAAGCTGTTCCTTTTTCAAAGTACTGCCTTTTGTGTTGTAAAAGGAGCTGCAATTAGAAGCCAGACAAATATCTCTCTCCCCTTCCATTCACCCTGCTATCCCAAAAGAGCAGGAGAGCATACCAAACCAGCCACAGACCCTTTCCCTCCTCTTGTGTAATGCCAGGTCAGTCAAAAATACAACACAGATAGTCCATGATCTCCTACTGGATGAAGAGGCTGACCTGGCTTGTTTCACGGAGACCTGGCTGGATGATGATAGCTCAGCACCTGGGATCGGGCCTTACCAGCTGGGTTCTCCCTCGGTGAGCAGGTAAGGGGACGTTGCTTTGGTCCATAAAGATAATCTTGCTTTGGCCAGGATACCTATCCGTAAGATGGACTACATCGAATGTGTTTGCCTCAGCTTCCCTAGCAGAGCTGCTTCTGGATTTGGCTAGGCTTTTGGTCCTTGGCGACCGCAACATCCCCTCGATGCCCCTCCTCAGTATGCCCAGGGATTGCCAGGGCCTAGATGTTGCTGCTTATTCTGCTGGCTGCCTTTGCAGGAAAGGAAGATATGCTCCTGGGGTTCAGCAGCCTCCCCTTCCTTCCCCCCTTTCTTACTTTGAGGAGACCGCAATGGAGCCCAAGGTGCAGAGCTGGACTCAGGAGGCAAAGGCAGGAAAGGAAGGCTCTGCTTTGGAAATCAAGCTCTCTTTGTGTATCCTGTATGTTTGTGTGTGTGTTTGCCTCTGCTGTTCTTATGGCTGGGAATGGAGCTTTGGACTAAGGAGAGAAGAAAGGGTCAGTTTTGGGCAAATTCAGAACTTCTGTGCATCAAAGAGTCCAGTGAATTGAAATAGCAAAGAACTTTATTGAGAACACATAGAAATTCAGTGTTTAAGCCAGAACTGCCCACTCCAATCCAAAGAAGATATTGAAACCCCTGTGAGAATTACGTATTCCAACCAGACCTTAACAACTATTATAAGAACAAAAATTAATAAATCTCAGGAAATGAGAAATACACTGGATCACGCCTTTGCTGAATCTGAAGGACTTACAATAGAAACCGCAGTCCCCCTCCCCTTTCCTCCTGTTCAGCCCAAACAGCCAACCCCCCCTTTTCCCCCTTCATCCCAGAGAAAGGAATTCTACATCAAAGCTGCCCTAGTGACAGCGCCATTTGGTTCCTAAGCTCCTCTGTCCTGAGAAATCTATGGATGCTGGAATAGAGGGTGTCTGTTAACCATCACTCCATAATAAACCTGCCTGAATGGCCCCAATTGTTTGCTGCTCTCAGCTGACAGTTCCGGATACGTGATCATCCGCAGCATATCCCATGGTGGCCGCAACTCCTTCCCAGAATGCAACAGAATGCAAGTGTTGTTGGTCTAATCCCCATCATGTCTATCGACCTATCTATATCACTATCTCTCTATATACTATATATGTGTTTAAATATCTATACAGTGGTACCCCGGGATACGAATGCGCCGCCTTACGAAATTTCCGGGTTACGAAAAAAATCCATTGAAAAAAACAGTTCTGGGTTACGAAGGTTATTTCGGGTTACAAAAAATTTTTTGGTGCTTTTCGGCGCGTTTTCGCACGAAATCGCGGCTTTCGCTATTAGCGCCTATGGCTTTTTCGGCTAGCGAAAGTTTCCGGGTTACGAACGCGGCGGCGGAACGAGTTAAATTCGTAACCCGGGGTACCACTGTATCTCTATCTACTTATGTAACTCTCTCTATATATGTGTGTGTGTGAGAGAGAGCTTATTCACTGACCCCCCTTCTGCAATCCCCCTCGTGTCTAAACTATCCCTAATCATCTCCCTAACCTCTACAATCCTTATGGCAGAATACACCCAAAATCCCTGCATGAAGGTAGATTCTGACAACCCCAACACCTAAAACTCCACCTTCTTGCAAACCAAGCCTCCACTTCCAATTCCCACTGTCTATGCCCCACAGCTAACAAGGCCCCCTTTGCCATTCCCACAAACTAGCCCTTTCTGTCAATACCTTCCCCCAACTTTCTTCAGTCAACATCCCACACATTGCAAAAGCTATCATTCCCATAACTATTTTAGACAGCTCTAACAAATCCCAGCCACCCACCTACCTAACCTACACCACGACCCACAATCCCCAGTCAAATTTACAAACCAAAGTAATTAACTATACTATTAGCAATTAAAACTTAAAAATAACAAAATACAACTTTAAAACACAAACAGACATATCGACAGACAAAGCTTACAAACAAAATCACAAGGGCCTTTTCTTAGCAACACTGGATTGAAAACATATTTTTTGCATTCCTTACTGACAAAAATAATAGTTCACTACTGGGATTTGTGTGGCTTCTCTCCTGTGTGGACTCTCTGATGTCTCACTAGGTCTGACTTCTGAAGAAAACATTTCCCACAATGCTGGCATTTGAATGGCTTCTCTCCTGTGTGGACTCTCTGATGTGTCACTAGGTGAGACTTCAAAGAAAAACATTTCCCACAATGCTGGCATTTGTATGGCTTCTCTCCTGTGTGGACTCTCTGATGTGTCACTAGGTGAGACTTCAAAGAAAAACACTTCCCACAATGCTGGCATTTGTATGGCTTCTCTCCTGTGTGGACTCTTCGATGCATGACAAGGACTGACTTGTAGACAAAACATTTCCCATAATGCTGGCATTTGTATGGCTTCTCTCCTGTATGGACTCTCTGATGTCTCACTAGGTCTGACTTCCAAGAAAAACACTTCCCACAATGCTGGCATTTGTATGGCTTCTCTCCTGTGTGGCCTCTCTGATGTGTCACTAGGTCTGACTTCTGAGAAAAACCTTTCCCACAATGCTGGCATTTGTATGGCTTCTCTCCTGTGTGGACTCTCTGATGTCTCACTAGGTGTGACTTTGTAGAAAAACCTTTCCCACAATGCTGGCATTTGTATGGCTTCTCTCCTGTGTGGACTCTCTGATGTCTCACTAGGTCTGACTTCCAAGAAAAACATTTCCCACAATGCTGGCATTTGTAGGGCTTCTCTCCTGTGTGGACTCTCTGATGTCTCACTAGGTATGACTTGTAAGCAAAAATTTTCCCACAATGCTGACATTTATGTGACATCTTTCTTGTGTGGATTCTTTCATAACTGACAAGTGATTCTGTAAACAAGGAAAATGACAGACAAGACAATCTCAGCATTAAGAGAGGAAGATGTTACCCCAAGATTTAGCCCCACGTTCACCCCTCCCTATTTCAGATCAGATTAATAGAGTTGGTGTGAGTGACCCGAGCATGACCCTGTTCTGGATGCCCCCAAATCCATATAATGATTGTATTCTTACTCATAGGAGCTACCAAAGAAGAGATTGAGGGAACTTTGATGAGGGAATCAGTGGAAGCGGATAGTAAAAGGACTGTTGAAAAAATATTCCATTAACCATGTGCAAAAATACTTTGATTGATTGGTGTCATCATTTCTTGTGAGACTGCCATAGAGTCTTGAGTCAGAGCCCAAGGCATGATGGAAGCTAACTGCAGAGGTCACTTCATGCTGTTTGGCACCAGGAGATGACTCCCAACCAATACAGTATACAGCTCACATGCAGATTGGTGTGGATTGGATTGTAGTTGTGTGTACAAGAGATGAAGAAGTTGAAGGAACTCGGAGAGGAGAGCTTGCAAATATTTGTATTATTTTGCAACTCAAGAGAGAGAACCTCCAAGGATTTAAATAAAACCAATTGTGTTTCTGATTTATTTTTAAGTGAAAAGTGGCCAGTGTATTACTAATATCTATATCTGGATATTTGTTTCCATACTCTGCTATGTTATTCTTGAGCTGCATCTAAGACTGTCACCCTCAGATTGGCTGTATATTGGCTTGTGAACGCAATAGGAATTCAGAGCCAAGAAGGACCTGAGTGCCAGTGTGCTAATCCTTTTTGTCTGAGATATTTCCACCAAGCACCCATTGCATTCAATTTGGTTTCAAACCATTCTCTCCCCCAGGAATCTTTCTAAAATGATATAAACCTTTCTGAACACTCAGTTTCTGACCCCAAGAAACAATTACAGTATAAATATCTGCCCTGACTGGCTGTTCTTCATCGTCAGTCCAATTACAGACAGACAATCTGTCAGTTTACATGGCTAAACACATCACTACACTCACCAGCCCCACTTTGACTTCTCTCCCCATTCTGGACCCTCAGCAACTGGAATCAAGATCCATCTAGGTAGTTTTACCATTAGCAAAGCCTCACACTAATCACAACTCCCACCTTTGTTACCTAGTTCATGTGTGTGTGTGTGTGTGTGAGAACACCTATATCAGTATATGCGTGTGCATGCGTGTATTTTGCTTTCCCCCTAAATAAAACATAAAAACCTATTTCAAATGCATTTGGAGTTCTGTGTGCTTCCAGGCCTTGTATAGTTGGGCTGAATCCCAAGGTCGCTTTTGCCCCAACCAAACTATATGTCTGCTTTCAGCTAAGTACCACATTCCCCTAAAAGCATAGCACTTGGGAGTATCCTCCCCAGACTCCAGCATTTTGGGTAACAAAAGGCCTCTGGAATCAACCATGGAGCTAAGCAAACTCACGTTGGAAAAGAAACATTAGAGAAAAAAGCAGGTTTGTGCCCCCCTTTCCTCCCTTCATAGATATTACTCATAATTGCTTAATGGAACCCCTAAATATCTCTACAAACAAGGATTTGAGCTGATTCTCAGAAGTTCTCTCTAACCAGTTCTTAAAATCTGTCAGGTTCGTGGCTGTCTCCCAATCCCCAAGGCCCCTCTCCTTTGGTGTCTCTCCAATAGTGCCTCACTAAACTACAAATTCAAATATTCTACAGGATGTTGCTATCACAATTAAACTGCGCTTGAAAGGGATCTAGGACTCCTAAAGGCCAATGTGATTCTAGGCTCCATCAATACGAGTATAGTTTCTAGATCAAGGGAAGTCATAGTGCCACTCTATTCTGCTTTGGTCAGGCCTCACTTGGAATAATCCTCACTTGGAATAATTCTGGGCTCCACAATTCAGTTAGAACATGCCTAGAGGAGGGCAACTAAAATGGTGAAGGACCTGGAAACCATCAAGCCCTCTAAGGAGCAGCTTAGAGAGCTGAGTATGTTTACCCTGGAGAAAAGAAAATTAACAGCGGCTATGATATCCATGTTTAAATGTTGGAAAGGGTTGTATTGAGGATGGAGCAAGCTTACTTTCTGCTGCGACAGAGAAAAAGAGACACTACAATGGATGCAAGCCACAGAGAAAGAGGTTCCACCTAAACATTAGGAGGAACTTAGAGACAGTAAGAGCTCTTCGACAGTGGAATACACATCCTTAGAGTTTGATGGAGTCCTCTTCTTTGGAGGTCTTTAAACAGAGGCTGGATGGTGCTTGGAATGTGTATTCCTGCATGGCAGAAATGGATTGAACTGGATGGCCCTTGTGGTCTATTCCATCTCTATGATTCTATAATGCTAGTGGTTCTGGTTCCTTACCCACAGAGGCCACATTCTCATAATTCTCCATCATCACATAACTGTACATCAGTCTCTGCTTCTTCGTCAACAGTTTCCATTCCTCCTCAGTGAAATATACCGCCACATCCGCAAAGGTCACCTGCAACAGAAAATAACCCTCATCCAGAGAGTGACTAAACAAAAGGGGAGGAAAGCACATGGTTCATCCAAATATTATTTCATCACTTCAGAATTCAATCCAGGAAATAAACTTTAAATGCTGTCCGCAAGAAAAAAGCTACTGCCTTTGAGATCAGTTTGTCTTGAATCCTTTCAATATAATATACAATATAATAAACAATATAATTTAGGCCATGGCTGGGATATTGAGGATGGATTAGGCTACTGACATTTCCAACACATATAGTCCATTTAGCCACAAAAGAATTATGGTGCATTTAGCCATTTCTTGCCAAATTTCAGAGGCAAATATCATTTTTCAAAAAACAGTTCTGGGGAGGACTCTGGACTTGAGGACCAATGGGCCCACCCCCAATTTAGATCCAGAGATGGTCTTCCATATCCCCCATCATTTTACAGTCAGGAAAAGCAAGGCACATGTGGACAAGCAACACCAGAAGGTGGTGAGGATGGCCAAAGTTGTTTATGAGGAAGATCACACAAGCTAGAAAGGGCACAGCAGTTTGCTTTTGTCTCAGCGTCCTGGCAAGGGAAGACCCTGGCAACCTATCTCCTCTCCTATCCCCCCCTTTTGAGTTGATGGGGTGCAAACTCCTTGGAAGTCATTTTGCAGCAACCCAAGAGAGCTGAGGAGAAGGAGGAAAGTGAGAGGAGGAGAGAGAAACCGGGCCATTTTTAAAGCCCTTGAAAAAGTGGGGTGACAGAGGATTAACCAAGACTTTCTCTGCCATACTGGGAAATTATGTTCTCCACTTGCTTTCATGAGCTGGCCCAGCAATGATACAAATGAAACTAATAGTCAGGATGGTGACTCACCAAAGAGTTGTACTTGGACAGCCTCTTTCTCTTGGAGCCCAACTCTCTCTGCTTGGCCTCTGTGTTGGCCATTAGGTGGGAAGGGGGGGTGGTCCTGGTGGCCCTGCACCTGTGTCTGTTCCAGCAAAATATGTCACAAAGCTGAGTACAAGGAGGCGGAGATGAAGTTCCTGAGAAAAGAGAGTAGAGTTAGGCTTGGTTTGTCAAGAAACCCTGCATCACTCAAAGACACAGAACAGCATGCTGCTAGTGAGATACGAAGGTGACATATGCCTCCTTTGGGCCAATGCAGAGATGGGTATCCCCTTCCTCCTTCTTCATCAAACAAAGCCCTCTGGACCTAGCATAGATTCACTGCAGCTCCCCTACACAACAGATACTCCATGTTAAAACGCTTTTGACGTTGCTATGTTGCGCAGCACGTGAGGCAACACGTTAACGTATGGCGCCAGATACTCCACCTTGACTGTAGTCAGTAGCTTGTGAGCTGAAGAAACACCTGTCGCTTTCTCAATGAGCAAAGAGACACTGTAATCTTCTCTCAGATGAGGCTTTTATGCATATAAGAAGTTCCACTGTACAAAACTATATACATCGACACCATCCACCATCCACACCAGTAACAACCCACTCTGAGGCACACACTGTCTGACTCTTCCTCGGTGACAATTGAGAATGACAGCTGGCAGTTGCATCAACATTCCAATGATGCACTGTTTAAATGCTGACACATCTAACTGCCACTAGAGCTGTCAATGACTTCCACAACAGCTCCACCTAGTGGCCACATGCATGTCATTTCCTGAGACCTGTTCACCATGGTCCTGACACTCCATGCCTTGTGAGAGTGGAGGGGGGTCAGGGGATGGGAATTGGAGAGGACCCTGGCTATGTCCCTGGAGCTAGATGTGAAATGAGCGCATCATCTGCTGAAACCTCCTGACCTCCCCAGTGGTCCTCAGAGGAGAATGCCTTCCTTTGGCTTCTGGCTAGAGAAACACAGCTGGATGCTTCTCCAATGCCTCGCACCCAACACTCTCATCAGGCATGGAATGAACATGGAGCATGGCTTCCACAATTCCCATGTTTCATTTTGTATTCCTTCTAATTTCACATCTATTTTAAACCTCTCCCTCATTTGACGATAAAGAGACCAGTGACAATCTAGGCCAGATTCTTTAAATTCTTCTTGTGTTTTGATCTCTAGTTTTCATGCGATTCTTTCAGGACATCCTTGTATCTTAACCATTTAGTTTTCTGGATACCTTTCCTCCCGAAAAGAGCCTCATGCGGTAAACACAATAAAGGTATTTTTGGACATATTCTACACTTGTTTTCCCCAGATCTTCAATAGAGCTTTTCTTATGAAATGATTTGAGCTTTTTTATTAACTTTCTCTTTACCGTAGATTAGGTATCCATTCCACCCAAATCTCAAATGTTCATCCTCCAGACATAATAATTGTTCATTCTTTAACAGAACCCATTTTCTAATCCAAACTAAACAACAAGCAGCATAATAAAGTCCTCTTCTACTTTTGTCATCACAAAGTATTTTTGTTATGATCCTGGCTCTTTTTTAATTCCAAATGAATTTTGAGATTTCCTTTTGCCATAGATTCAATGGTTTTTCATTCTGGATGATGGGTATCACTTGAAACAGAAACAGCATTTCAGGAAGGAAACTCATTTGGATCAGTGACATTTTTCCTAATAGCGACAAGTGTAATTTCCCCCATTTTTCTAGGTCTTTTCTGATTTCCTTCCATGTGTCTCATAGTTATTGTGAAATGGATCTGAGTTTTATTTGTTAAATTTATTCCTAGGTATTTAACTTTCTTTCCCAGTTTAAATCCACTGATTTCTTCCTGCATTTTTTCTTCCTTTTCCCCATATTTTTTGTTATTAATGTTGTTTTGTGTCTCTGTTTACTTTTAGTCCTGAATCATATTCCAATTCCACTATTACATCCATCAATTGTCTTGTGCTCTTTTCTGGGTTCTCCAGGGAATACAAATGTCATCTGAGAAGACTCTCATTTTACACTCAATGTATTTTAATTTTTATTCAATTGATCTTATTTTCTAATCTTATCCTATTATTCAGTGCTTCAAGGAGAAGAATGAACAAAAGGGATGATAGTGGGAAAGCTTGCCGTTTACCTTTGGAAATCTTAAATTCCTCTTTTTTTATATAGTTAACAATTAGTTTGGCTCTTTGATCTTTATACATTGCCTTTATCCATCTTAAATAAGAAGCTCCTATTTCGATTTTTCAAGTGTCGCAAATAACATATCCCATCCTATGTTATCGAAGGCCTTTTCTAAATAAACAAAGATAAGTGCAAGTTTTTTTCATTGTGCCTTTCAAAATATTCAGTTACATTTAAGATGTTTCGTATCTTATCACTGAATTGTCTGTGAGGGAGAAATCCCAATTGGTCCTTTTGAATCCAGTGTTTAAGAACTTTTTTGAGTCTATTGGCCAAAATTACAGAAAATAATTTATAATCTATATTTAATAAGGAATTTAGCCTATAGCTCTTTACCTCAGTTGCATCTCTGTTTTCTTTTAACAGCAAAGTTATATTAGCTTGTTTCCTTATTTCAGGATAATGGTTTTCTTTGATGACATTTATCATTAATTTGAGTGGTGTTGATCCTCAAATACTTTATAATAACTGGCAGTGAAGCCATCATTCCTGGTGTTTCCCCTTTTTTTAACTTTTTCTTATTACTTCCATGATTTCTGCTGTTGTGATCAGTCCATTTAATATATTTCTTTGTTGGTCTGAAAGTTGTTTTAAGTTAGCTTTTCCCAAAAACTACTCTATTTTGGCTCTAGACTTTTGAGATCCTTTATACAGTTTAGCATAGACTACTTGGAAGGTCTTCTTAATTTTATTTTGGCCAGATGTTAATGTCGAATCTTCTTTTTATTTCCTTAATGATGTTCCATTCTTGCATCCTGGATCATGCCCATTTTTGGGACATAAAAACCTATGTAAATTCACTTTGTAAACCCAGTGAAACAAATATCTCACAAAGCTCTAGTAAACAACACATACACACACAGTCCCCATACAAAGGACTCATTGGCGCACTGTGTGTCTGGGGTCTGGAAATCTCACTTCCACCTTCTGGGAAGACAATGCTTCTAGAGACTGAATTTGGGGGCTTTATGCCTGCAAAGCATGGGCTCAGTCTCTCATCTGCAACCTTTCCACACAATCCTGGACTGAAACATTTAAACAAAGGTCCTCTTTCAGCTCCAGGAACAAATGTCTACCTTTAGTACAAAGACCCTGAATCCTGCAGCCCCAGAAAGGCCTCTCCTTCGGTCCTTTATGGCCGGAGCTTCCCTGGGTCAGAGGCCGTCTCCTCAGCCGTAGAGAAGGGTTGCTTTGAGTGCGAAGAAGGAGGAGGTCCACAGGGCTGAGGGAGGGAAGGCAATGGGAAAAGGTCAGTGCCAATGGCCATGGAGGGCAGAAGGTGACAATGCCTAGGAAACTCCTTGGAGTCCCAGCCATTCTAGGAATGAGTGGCAGGAGTGAGTCCAGGGGGCTGAGGGGGCCTCCTTTCCCAAAGGGGGAGGCAAGGACTGGTGGGACACTTCCCAGCTAGGTCCTAAAGGAAGGGTCTCTTTCCCACCTCTCTCTCCCAGCCCCCAAAGCCCAGCCTCCCCATTGGCTCTGAGTCCCCTGCTGCTCTTCCTCAGACCCCCACAGGCCCCTTCCTTCCTTCCTTCCTTCCTTCACCCCAAAATGGAGGGCCAGAGGCAAAAAGGGACACACTTCCTTCCTTTTGGCCCAAGGAGCCTGGCCTCCTTCTGACTCTGGAGCCTCAGGAGAGAAAGAGAAGCCTCTGTTCAACTGAGGCCTCAGAGAAGGTTCCAGAACATTATTCCCACAGTCACAAGCAGCACACAAAATGGCCGCCATAACATAAGATGGCTGTCAGAACACAAAATGGCCACCAGAACACAAAATGGCCACCTCTGCCTCAGTGCTTGTCAGTTGGCAGTTTGAGGCCTTCAGGGAGCCCAAAATGGAGGATGAAAGGGCCCTAAAGTTGGAATGGACCCCAAACAGAATTTCTGAACCTAAACAACACAGAAAGGTTTTCCTGATGGCACCCGATGGCTGTGAGAACACAGAAAGTCCCCAAACAGGACTTCCAAGCCTTAACAACACCTAAACATTTTCCTGATGCGATTGAAAGTAGGAACCTGATCCCCTCCTTAATTACAATCAGTAGTGAAAGATATTGATATTAAGATATTGATATTAAGAGTGCCCATCGTCCACAACCAAGCTCAGGTCTTGACCGCTCAGGGATGCCAGTCCAGCTGCAGGTGGCCTCAGTCCATCCTCCTTTCCTTCTGCATTCCTCCTCTTTTCCCAGGATCAGCCCCTTTCCCAAGAAGGCTGCATCCGCACTATAGAAATAAGGCACTTTGACACCGCTTTAACCACTCACTGCTATGGAATCCTGGGATTTTACCTTTGGACACTTAGCCTTCTCTGCCAGAGAGCTCTCATGCCACAACAAACTACAAATCCCAGGATTCCATAGGATGGAACCAGGAGAGTTAAAGTGGTTTCGAACTGGATTATTTCTGCAGTGCAGATACAGCCTGAGTCGGTTGTAAAAGGATAGAAGCACTCGTCTTGTTTTTACCTTCCTAATAATGGGTTACCTTAAAAAGAAATAAGCAGTCTGCTTTTCTGTCTAATCCTTATTTTTGTTGTTCTTGTTTGTTTCTCAGTTTATTTGGTAATAATATTCGATGGTATGGTCTGCCTCCTTCCTTCTTCCCTGAAAGTCTCTTAATAAGGAAACTGGGGAGACTTTTAAAACCTCTCAAAGGAGCCACTTTTGGCCTTTTTTGGGCGATTAGCCTCCTCTTAGAAGCCAAAGCCCAATGTCTGTGAATAATGATAATAAGGCTTGTATTAAAACTCTCCTCCCCATTTCTGATCCCTTTTAAAACCCATGTTCCCCAGAAGGAGCAGAGCTTTGTAATAAGAAAACACTCTCAGAAAATATACACACAAAAGACACACAAAGAGACACACTTCCTTCCTTTTGGCCCAAGGAGCCTGGCCTCCTTCTGACTCTGGAGCCTCAGGAAAGAGAAGCCTCTGTTTAACTGAGGCCTCAGAGAAGGTTCTGGAATATTATTCCCAACAGTCACAAGAAGCACAAAATGGCCGCCAGAACACAAAATGGCTGGGTCTGCCTGAGTAGTAGATACTCCAAGGACGTATTTATTATAGATAACAAAATATAACTAAAATATAAGTCCTACAAGATATTAAGAATCTTGCAGGTACAATATTTGTAAGTATATAATATTCAATCCATACAAGCTATTAAGAAATAAATAGACCTAAGCGTCCAATTCTAAGACTAACTTCCAAGATCCGCTCTTTAACTCTCTTTCTCTCGATCTCCAACCGACACAATTCCCCCAACTGTCTCTTGGTCTCTCAGGCCTTATATCTCCTTCTCATGGAAGCTTCCAGAAGAACCTTTATCTTGCTCTCTGATTGGTCAAGAGAGCCTTCCATAGCAGTGATGTCATTCTGCATTTGCATAAACCTCCCTTTACTGCCTGAAGAAGACCTCCATTGACTGGAGCCCAGTCATTGCACTTTCCCAAGGCAAGGCTTGCCCCTATTTCCCAATGTTGTTCTTGGGGTCTGCCTTCCAGTTGTTTCCAGGTCTTATGGTGACCTTATGGGAGTCTCTGAAGGGGTTTTCTTGGCAGGTTCCTTCAGAGTGGGTTTCCCATGGCCATCCTCTGAGGCTGAGAGAGTGCAACTTACTATTATCATCATCATCATCATCATCATCATCATTATCGTTTATTTCTATTGTGCTGTAAATGTACACAGTGCTGTACATACAAATGATCAAGTCAATAAAAATAAAACCTGCCAATCTACAAAATATGTATAAAACAATAGGCAATAATATAAAATAGAATTGGTTAAAATACACATCAACATCAACATGAGGGACGTTTTTGCCATGCTTCTGGGAAGCGAGTGGAGGACACCTCTTCTTATGGCATTATATTGACCCAGGGTCCCACAAAACATGGTGGAAATGCCCCTCACATCCCAAGATCACGAAAAGACCCCAGACATTTTTGACCACTGTGGGTTACATAGAAGTTCCTGATGCATGGAGCCGTGGGTCATGCTTTGCCCACCACATTTTAACATGAAAGGGAAGCCCAGGTGGGATGGGGAGAATCTGGTGTCACTTTTAAGGCATGTATTATTTAAACATGAGCTGTTTTACATCATTTCAAATGTGTATTTTTATTTCTTGCAACGTAGTAGGGCCCAGGGCAGTTCACCAATGCTCCCAGAAAGGGATTTCGGAGAGGACTATTTTGGGTTCTTGGTGGGAAGAAGCAGTTGTATTCCATGGGCACAAAAGGAAGGTCCCAGAAGGTCCAATGCTTCAGACAGCGACTCTTCCCCAACCACAGAGGCCCTGCTCCTAGGTCTCTGGCCTCTCAGCCTGGAGAGACACGGCTTCTTTCCCAGGGAGCTCTCCATTCGGCCTCCCTCTCTCCTCTCCCAAAATGGAGGACAAAAGAAGGTTCTGGCTACTAGGGTTGCCATTACTCTCTTCCACAAAACTCCAGACGCAAGTCTACAAAAGCATATGCTACAACTTTTTTCACTCAGTTAGTCTCAAAGGTGCTACAAGATCCCTTAGGATACTGATATTCCTGAATAACATGGCTTATGGTTGAATCTGCAATGCAGAATTCATGCAGTTTGACATCGCTTTAACTGCCATTTCTCAATGCTATGGGATTCTGGGATTTGTAGTCTCTTTTCACACTAGAGTTCCCTGAAAGAGGCTACATAGCTCACAAAACTACAGATCTCAGATCTCCATAGAACTGACCCATGGCTTTAAAGCAGTGTTGAAATGCATGATTTCTGTAATGCAAATTAAACCTCTGTCTCTGAATCCTAGCCCCTTGGAAGAGACCTTAGCAAAGGTGAGTCCCCCTTGACTTCTATGGGGCAGAGAGGGAGGAAGGGAGAAAAGCCCTAAACAGCCATGAAACGAAGAGGGATTCCTAGTCTAGGGATCATATCCAGAGGTTGCCATGCTGGCCGGACCATACAGCAAACCACAATAATACCCGCAATCCACAAAACAGGGATACCTTTAGTGGCCAACCAAAATGCACAAAATAGATAAAACAAGCTTTTGAAGCTCAACTGGCTTCTTCATTGGGAAAAAACATTAAACATCAAACAGGAGAAAGGTATCACTGTTTTGTGGAATTTGGAGGTTATTGTTTGCAGTGTGGCCAAAAAAAACCTTCTCCTGGATATGATTTCTAGATTTCAGGATTCTGTACTTTTTTAAACTTTATTGGTAAAAGGAAAAGAAAACCATATAGGACCAACAACAATAACACAGATAGAATTAAAAGACTTGACAAATACAAATATTCACAAGCAACAAAACTTGTAAAACATACTAAATTACATCCAAACTCACCATACATCCAACCTCAGATTCCACAACAGACTAAAAGACTTCCAAAGTTTATGTTCTTTGCTGTGTCTTTGTTTTCTTTTTATCCATTGTATGCCCTTCAGTCTTCCTTTCTTTTTTGATATAGTTCAGCACTTTCCCAGTCTTCTATCAATCTATTCTTTTTTGTTTTGTTTTCTTTTTGTAAGATCCTTGTGAGTTTATCTGCTTTCAATGCGTCAAATAGTCTTAACAGCCGTTCTTCTACTTCAGGAACTTTTGTTTGTCTCCATTCTTTTGCTAGGGTCATCTTTGTTGTTGATAAAGATAAAACATATCTGGGCCCCAAGGAATCCTCCAAGGAGGGGCAGGGAAGGAAAGGAGGAGGCCTGGCAGGACCGCTGTCTTTCTTTGGGGGAGAGAAGGGGGCTTCCTTCCTTCTTATAACCCCCAAGGGCCCCCCAGAAGACCCTCCAGCCATTCCTCTGAATGAAGGAGGGCTCTCCCCACTTCCCTCCTTCCCTCCCTCCAAATAGACTGTGAGGGCAGCAATGGCTTCAGGGGCTGAGACAGTGCATTCACAGATACACCCAAAGGGCTCCCCCCCCAAGCATGCGTAGGGATCACCAGGGCCTTGCTGTTGCTATTTATTCTGCTGGCAGCCTTTGAGGGAAGGGAAAAAGTGTGAGGGTTGCAGCAGCTTCCCTTTCCATTCTTCTTTCTTTCCTTTCTTCTTCTGAGGAGACTTGGAGGATGCCGGAATGCAGCCCAAGCTAAGGAGATGGACTCAGGAGGGAAAGACAGGGAAGGAAGGATCTGCTTTGTATATATACCTCTATCTGTCCATGTGGGTGTGGGTGTGTGTATATGTGTGTGTGTGTGTTTGCTTCTTATGGCTGGGAGGACTGAACAGAGAAGAAAGAGTCAGTTTTGTGCAAATTCAGAACTTCCGTACATCAAAGAGTCCAGTGTGTTGAAACAGCAAAGAACTTTATTCAGAACACATGGAAATTAAGTGAGAACTGCCCACCCCAAGTCAAAGAATACATTAAAACCCCAAAACCTAAAACTCTACCCTCTCCAAATTCTAGCCCCATCTTCAATCCCCACAGTCTATGCCCCACAGATAACAAGGCTCCCTTTGGCATCCCCAGAAACCAGCCACTTTCTGTTAATACCAGCCCCAGACTTTATTCAGTCAACATCCCACACATTGTAAAAGCTATCATTCCCATAACTATTCTTGACAGCTGAAACAAATCCCAGGCCCCTTATCTAGCTAACCTATACCACAACCTATAATCCCCAACAAAATTCATATCCCAAAGCAATGATCTATACTAACAGCAATTGAAACTAAACTTAACGAAATATAACCTTAAAACATAAACAGACACATGCACTAGCAAACCACAGAAATATGGACAGACAAACGTTACAAACAAAATCATAAGGGATTTTTTCACCCCTGGATTTTCTGTATTCCTTCTTGATAAAAATAATGTTAGTTCACTGATGGGATTTGTGTGGCTTTTCCACTGTGTGGCTTCTCTGATGTCTCACTAGATTTGACCTGCAAGAAAAACATTTCCCACAATGCTGGCATTTATATGGCTTCTCTCCTGTGTGGACTCTCTGATGTGTCACTAGGATTGACTTTCGAGAAAAACCTTTCCCACAATGCTGGCACTTGTATGGCTTCTCTCCTGTGTGGATTCTCTTGTGTATCATGAGGTGTGACTGCTGAGAAAAACATTTCCCACAACGCTGGCATTTGTATGGCTTCTCTCCTGTGTGGACTCTCTGATGTGGCACTAGGTCTGACTTCTGAGAAAAACATTTCCCACAACGCTGGCATTTGTATGGCTTCTCTCCTGTGTGGACTCTCTGATGTTTCACTTGGGCTGACTTGTCAGAAAAACATTTCCCACAATGCTGGCATTTGTATGGCTTCTCTCCTGTGTGGACTCTCTGATGTCTCACTAGGTGTGACTTCCGAGAAAAACATTTTCCACAATACTGGCATTTGTATGGCTTCTCTCCTGTGTGGCCTCTCTGATATGTCACTAGGTATGACTTTGAAGAAAAACATTTCCCACAACGCTGGCATTTGTATGGCTTCTCTCCTGTGTGGACTCTCTGATGTAAAACTAGGTATGACTTTGAAGAAAAAGCTTTCCCACAATGCTGGCATTTGTATGGCTTCTCTCCTGTGTGGACTCTTCGATGCATGACTAGGACTGACTTGTAAGTAAATTTTTCCCCACAATGCTGGCATTTATGTGACGTTTTTCTTGTGTGGACTCTCTTGTGGCTGACATGTTCTTCTGTAAACAAGGACAATGACAGGCAAGACTGAATCTCAGTGTTAAGAGAGGAAGATGTTACCCCAAGATTTAGCCACACATTCACCCCTCCCTATTTGAGATTAAATTAATAAAGATGGTGTGAGTGACCCCGTTCTGGATGCCCCCAGATCCAAATAATGATTGTATCCTTACTCATAAGCGCTAGCAAAGAAGAGATTGTAGGCAAACTGCCATAAGGAAATCAGTGGAAGCAGATAGTCAGACATTTGTTTTCTATTGCAACTCAAGCTAAAGAACCTCCAAGGACTTGGAGGAAATCAACTGCGTCTGTGAGTTATTTTTAAGAGGGGAAAGTGGTTAGTGCATTGCCAATACCTATATCTGGAGATTTGCTTCTTTACTCTGTTATGTTATTGTTGAGCTCTGGGAGTCTCGCCTTCAGACAATGTTATATATTGGTTTGTGAATGAGACCAGAATTCAGAGCCATGAAGGACCTGAGAGCTGGTGTGATGATCCTTTTTGGCTGAAGTATTTCCCAAAAGCACGCACTGTATTTATTTCAGTTTCAGACAATCCTTTCCCCATCCAGGAAACATTCTAAAGCAATTTAAACATTTTCGAATGCTCGGTTTCCGCCCCCAAGCAACAAATTCACTATAAATATCAGCCCCAAATGGCTGTTCTTCAGCGTCATTCCAGTTGCAGACAGACACTTCTAGAATCATACAGTTGGAAGAAACCACAAGGGCCATCCAGTCCAATCCCCTGCCATGCAGGAAATCTCAATCAAAGCATACCTGACAGATGTCCATCCAGCCTCTGTTTAAAGACCTCTAAGGAAGGAGACTCCATTACACTCCAAAGGCGTTTGTTCCACTTTCAAACAGCCCTTACTGTCAGTTAGTTCTTCCTAAAGTTGAGGCGGAATCTCTTTTCCTGTTGCTTGCATCTATTGTTCTGGGTCCTGTTTTCTGGAGCAGCAGAAAACAAGCTTGTTCCCCTCTCAATATGACATCCCTTCAAGTATTTAAACAGGGCTCTCATATCACCTCTTAACCTTCTTTTCTCCAGGCTAAACATCCCCACCTCCCAAAGTCATTCTTCATAGGACATGGTTTCCAGACCCTTCACCATTTTGGTTGCTCTCCTCTGGGCATTTTCCAACTTATCAACATCTTTTTTGTTTTGTGGTTCCCAGAACTGGACACAGTGTTCCAGGTGGGGCCTGACCGGAGCAGAATAGAGTGGCACTATTACTTCCCTTCATCTATACACTATACTTCTACTGATGCAGCCTAAAATTGCACTGGCCTTTTTACCTGCCGCATTGCACTGTTGACTCATGTTCAATTTGTGGTGTACTTGGACTCCTAGATCCCTTTCACATGTAGCTTCATTCATCCAGGTGTCCTCAATCCTATATATGTTCATTTCATTTTTCCACCCAAAGTGCAGTACCTTACATTTTTCCGTGTTGAATTTCATTTTGTTAGCTTTGGCCCAGCTATTAAGGTCATTCTGAAGTTTGATCCTGTCCTCAGGGGCTTTAGTTACTCCTCCTAATTTGGTGTCATCTGCACATTTGGTAAGTATGCCCCAAACTGTCATGCAGGTCATTGATAAAGATGTTGAATAGCACTGGGCCCAGGAGAGAACCCCACTGGACACCCCACTGGTCACTTCTCTCCAGGATGAAGAGGAGCCATTGTTGAGTACCCTTTAGTTTTGGCCAGTCAACCAAGTACAAATCCAAGTAACAGTTACATTGTCTAGCCCACATTTCACTAGCTTCTTTGCAAAAATGTCATGGGGAACCCTGTCAAACACTTTACTGAAATCAAGTTGGTTGGAATCCATTGGTTTACACTGTAAACACCTCACTACACTTGCCAGCCCCATTTGCCACCGGAGTTACTGACTTCTCTCCCCATTCTGGACCCTCAGCAATTGGAATCAAGATCCATCTAGGTTATGTTTTACCATTAGCAAAGCCTTCTTACACTATTCACCACTCCCACCTTTGTCACCCAGTTTTTTGCATGTGTGCGTGAACACTTATATGTATGTGTGTGTTTTGATTTCCCCCTAAATAAAACACAAAAACCTATCTCAAATGCCTCTGAAGTTTGTTTTTTTTAATTCAGGACCTGCTATAGCTGAGCTGGATCCTGAGGTCACTGTTGCCCCAGTGAAACTATTTCATGCTAGTGAGCTAAGTGCCAAATTTCTCCAAAAGCACAGCACTTGCAATGTCCTCCCCAGACTCCAGCATTTTGGGTAACAAAGGGCCTCTTGAATAACCATGGAGCTAAGTAAGCTCAGGTAGGAAAAGAAACATTAGAGAAATAGCAGCTTTTGTGTCCCCCCTTTCCACCTTTCATAGATATTACTCAGAATTGCCAAATGGAACCCCTAAGGTTTGAAAACAAGGGCCTGAGCTGGTTCTCACCAGTTCAGTCCTTTAAATCTGTGAGGTTGGTGGCTCCCTCCCAATCCCCAAGGCTCCTCTCCTGGCCCTTTCCAGAGGTCCCTTCCTCTCCGCACAGAGCCAGGCGATCCTGGCTTTGCTCCTGCCTTCCTCTCCTGGCTCCCAGATGCCTGATGCCCTTCCCTTCCTCCCTCGCTCTCCAACCGTCCGTCTTGCCATTTGCATTGCTTCAGCATCTCACCTACAGCATCTCTTTCCTGCCTTTCTATTTTTCTCATTCCCTCCATTACTCACAGACAGAAACACACCCACAGATTGTGTGTGATGCACAAAAGGGACACTTTGAGGATCATTTGTTGAGAAAGGCAGGATAATCAATATACAAATAATACATTAGGAATTCAGAACAAGGAGTCTGGGACCTGGATTCCAATTTTGGTGAGGGCGAGGTGCCCAGAGAGCAGCCTTAAGACATCTCTAAGAAAGGGATGGGCTACTGTTGGGAATGGGGGGGGGGTCACATTGGCCCCCAGGGGATCTCAGCGGCAACCTCACATTTTATTGCATTGCATCCCTTTGGGGAAGTGGTGCCCATTTTGCCACTCTTCTCTGAGCCATTGCAGGGACAAGGGAGGCATTTTACCCACGAAGTCTCTCCGGAGCCTCAAAAGGATGGAAGAGGGGTCATTTCTCACCATTTCGGTGAGAAAAGCATTAATCTCCATGCTTCCTTCCCACAAAATCCCAATAATTGGGGGGATTTCTGGGGGCCGAACTAAGGCCTGTTACAGACTGCCAAAATAAAGCTGCTTCGGGTCTCTTTGGAAGTATGCTATTTAAATGATCCATGGGTCCCAAGAGTCCGGAGGTCGCGCCAAAGCCACACTCCATTCCTAAGCACTGGAGTGCAGCTTTGATGCAGCTTCTGGATTCTTAGGATGCATGCATCATTTAAATAGCATACCTCCAAAGAGACCCGAAGCAGGTTTATTTTGGCAGTCTATAACAGGCCTAAGTTTCAGAATTAAAACGTACTTTGCTTGCACCAAAAGGTTTATTGAGAAACTCAGGCAGAAGCATCCATTAACACCTCTAAGCAGGCTCTGGAGAGCCGATACCTTTTCCCTCTGTCATTAACTACCTTCAGACTCCTCCCTTTCCTTCCCCTTCAGCCCCTAACCAACCCAGCTGCCAAGGTACCTCTTGCCTTCTTCTTACACTGTTCTCATACACCTCTCCCCCTGGGGCATGCCTGCCACCCAAATCTCACAAACCAGTCAGTGAATAGCCTCCACAACTGATTCCCTTCCCCCAAGCCATTCTCGGCCCCATTATACTTACCAATGACTTAAAACTACCAACATTTAAACTACTAACAATTCCCCCCTAAACCCCAATACCATTCTGGATGAACCACAAAAGCTGGTTCTGAGAATTGGCAGTTTACGATGGGGTATTTAGTACTGTATCCTTATAAATTGGAGAGCACTAGTGCCTCACTAAACTACAAATTCAAATATTCTACAGGAAGTTGCTTTCACAATTAAACTATGCTTGAAAGGGATCTAGGACTCCTAGTAGACCACAAGTTGAACATGGGCCAACAGTGTGATGTGGCAGCTAAAAAGGCCAAAGTGATTCTAGGCTGCATCAATACGAGTATAGTATCTAGATCAAGGGAAGTAATAGTGCCACTCTATTCTGCTTTGGTCAGGCCTCCCTTGGCATAATCCTGTGTCCACTTCTGGGCCCCACAATTCAAAAAGGATGTTGACAAGTTGGAATATGCCCAGAGGAGGGCAACCAAAGTGGTGAAGGGTCTGGAAACCATAAAGTCCTATGAGGAGCAGCTTAGACAGCTGGGTATCTTTAGCCTGGAGAAAAGAAAGTTAAGAGTGGATATGAAATCCATGTTTAAATATTGAAAAGGGTCATATTGAGGATGGAGCAAGCTTGCTTTCTGCTGCTACAGAGAAAAGGAGACACCACAATGGATGCAAGCCACATAGAAAGAGGTTCCACCTAAACATTACTAGGGACTTTGGGACAGTAAAAGCTCTTCAACAGTGGAATATACTCCCTTAGGGTCTGGTGAAGTCCTCTTCTTTAGAGGTCTTTAAACAGAGGCTGGATGGTGCTTGGAATGTGTATTCCTGCATGGCAGAAGAGGGTTGAACTGGAGGGCCCTTGTGGTCTATTCCAACTCTATGATTTTATAATTCTAGTGGAATCATAGCACCATGACAATTTAGCATAAAAGGGACCTCAGTCTTCATAGTAAGGACAATGTTTACCAGTTACTTACCCACAGAGGCCACATTCTCGTAATTCTCCATCATTACATGATTGTACATAAGCCTCTGCTTCTTAGTCAACAGTTTCCATTCGTCCTCAGTGAAATATACTGCCACATCCGCAAAAGTCACCTGCAACAGAAAATAGTCCTCATCCAGAGAGTGACTAAGCAAAAGGGGAGGAAATCACATGATGCATCCAAATATTATTTCATCACTTCAGAATTTAGTCCAGGAAATAAACTTTAAATTCTGTCAGCAAGAAAAAAGCTACTGCCTTTGAGATCCACTTTGTCTCGAATCCTTTCAGTATAATAAAGTATATAAAATAGGCCATGGCTGGGATATTAAGGATGAATTAGGATACTGACTATCCCAAAATATATAGTACATTTAGCCACATAAGAATTATGGTGCATTTAGCCATTTCTTGCCAAATTTCAGAGGAAATGTCATTCTTAAAAAACAGTTCTGGGGAGCACTCTGGACTTGAGGGCCACTGGGCCCACCCCCCAATTTAGATCCAGAGATGGTCTCCCATATCCCCAACATTTCACAGACAGAAAAAGCAAGGCACACGTGGACAAGCAAAACCAGAAGGTGGTGATGATGGCCAAAGTTGTTTATGAGGAAGATCACACAAGCTATGAAGGGCACAATAGTTTGCTTTTGCCTCAGCCTCCTGGCAAGGGAAGACCCTGGCAACTGATCTCCTCTCCCACCTTTTGAGTTGATGCGGTGCAAACTCCTTGAAGTCATTTTGCAGCAACCCAAGAGAGCTGAGGAGAAGGGGGAAAGTGGGAGGAGGAGAGAAAAACGGGGACATTTTTGAAAGCCCCTGAAAAAGTGGGGTGACAGAGGATTAACCAGGACTTTCTCTGCCAAATTGAGACAATATGTTGTCCACTTGCTTTCATGAGCTGGCTCAGCAGTGACACAAATGAAACTAATAGTCAGGATGGCAACTCACCAAAGAGTTGTTGTAGTTCGACAGCCTCTTTCTCTTGGAGCCCAACTCCTTCCGCTTGGCCATCAGGTGGGCAGGCGAGGGGTGGTCCTGGTGGCCCTGCACTTGGGTCTCTTCCAGTAAAATATGCCCCAAAACTGTGTCCAAGGAGGCTGAGATCAAGTTCCTGATAAAAGAGATTGGGGTTAGGCTTGATTTGTCAAGAAATCCTGCATCACTCAAAGACACAGAGAACAGCATGCTGCTAGTGAGATATGCAGGTGACATATGCCTCCTTTGGGCCAATGCAGAGGTGGGCATCCCCTTTCTCCCTCTTCACCAAACCTAGCATAGATTCACTGCAGCTCCCCTACACAACAGATACTGCATGTTAAAATGCTTTTGAGGTTGCTATGTTGCGCAAGACGTGAAGCAACACGTTAACGTATAGCGCCAGAATCTGCACCTTGACTGTAGTCAGTAGTTTGTGAACTGAAGAAACACCTGTCACTTTCTCAATGAGCAAAGAGACCCTGTAATCTTCTCTCAGATGAGGCTTTTATTCATATAAGAAGTTCCACTGTGTACAACACTATATACATCGACACCCTCCACCATCCACACCAGTAACAACCCACTCTGAGGCACACACTGTCTGACTCTTCCTCAGTGACAGTTGACAATGACAGTTGACAGTTGCATCAACATTCCAATGATGCACTGTTTAAATGCTGACACATCTAACTGCCACTAGAGCTGTCAATGGCTTCCACAACAGCTCCACCTAGTGGCCACATGCATGTCATTCCCTCAGACCTGTTCACCATGGTCCTGACACTCCATGCATTGAGAGAGTGGAGGGGGGTCAGGGATGGGGAATTGGAGAGGACCCTGGCTATGTCCCTGGAGCTAGATGTGAAATGAGCGCATCATCTGCTGAAACCTCCTGACCTCCCCAGTGGCCCCTCAGAGGAGAAGGCCTTCCTTTGGCTTCTGGATAGAGAAACACAGCTGGATGCTTCTCCAATGCCTCGCACCCAACACTCTCATCAGGCATGGAATGAACATGGAGCATGGCTTCCACAATTCCCATCTTTCATTTTGTATTCCTTCTAATTTCACATGGTTTTTCATTCTGGATGATGGGTATCGCTTGAAACAGAAACAGCATTTCAGGAAGGAAACTCATTTGGATCAGTGACATTTTTCCTAATAGCGATAAGTGTAATTTTCCCCATTTTTCCAGGTCTTTTCTGATTTCCTTCCATGTGTCTCATAGTTATTGTGAAATAGATCTGAGTTTTTATTGGTTAAATTTATTCCTAGATATTTAACTTTTTTTCCCACTTTAAATCCACTGATTTCTTCCAGGATTTGTTCTTACTTTTCCTCATATTTTTTGTTATTGATGTTGTTTTATCTCTGTTTACTTTTAGTCCTGAAACATATTCCAGTTCTACTATTACATCCATCAATTGCCTTGTGCTCTTTTCTGGGTTCTCCAGGGAATACAAATGTTGTCTGAGAAGACTCTCATTTTAAGCTCAGTTGTTTTTAATTTTTATTCCATTGATCTTATTTTCTAATCTTATCCTATTATTCAGTGCTTCAAGGATCAGAATGAACAAAAGGGGTGAAAGTGGGAAAGATTGCCGTTTACCTTTAGAAATCTCAAATTCCTGTTTTTTAAAGTTAACGATTAGTTTGGCTCTTTGATCTTTATACATTGTCTTTATCCATCTTTAATAAGAAGCTCCTATTTCCATTTTTCAAGTGTCACAAATAACATATCCCATCCTATGTTAGTGAAGGCCTTTTTTAAAAAGATAAGTGTTTTTGTTGTGCCTTTGAAAATATTCAATAACATAACATTTCAAACATTTTGTATGTTATCACTGACTTGTCCTTATGAATCCAGTGTTTAAGAACTTTTTTGAGTCTATGGGCCAAAATCATAGAAAATAATTTATAATCCATATTTTAATAAGGAAATTAGCCTATAGCTCTTTTCCTCAGTTGCATCTCTATCTTCTTTTAACAGCAAAGTTATATTAGCTTGTTTCCATGTTTCAGGATAATGGTTTCCTTTGATGGCATTTTCTTTGATGGCATTTACAGGAAGAAATACCTTTAAACCCTTTGATCTTTTTGCTCAATATGACATGTAAACTGGAAAAGGAAGTAGCTAAAAGATTTTCAAGACTAATTTTGTAGATGGTCACTCACAGTATTGGAAAAACATCCAAATTCCTAAAATAGAGGAGTGGATAATTAAACTAAGAGAAGCAAAGGGATTGGACATATTAACTGCAATCATGAGGGATAAATCAGTTGAGAAAACTAAAGAGGACTGGTCATGCTTTGATTTATTTTGTAATACTAATTATTAATTTACAATCCCAGATATCATATGGAAAGTCTATATGAACATTAGAGGTTTAACACGTATCGATACCTTGTAGGAATTTAAGTAAATTAAATAAAAGGGTCATCTTAGCTTAACTTGGAAGTAAATGAATAGTATATTTCTGACAGTTTTGTATATCAGGATGTTATTTATTGCATGTTTTATGTGTATGTTATAGGTATTTCTACTTTTTTGTTGTTGTAGCTGTATTTGTTATGCAAATGTCTTGGTATGTTGTTTTTTCATTTTTGTTTGTAAAGGAGTGTTTATAAATAAATTACAAAAGAAAAAAAGTGGTTTCCAACCGGAGTATTTCTGTAGTTCAGATACAGCCTCAGTCGGTTATAAAGGATAGAAGAACCCAATTCATACTTTTATCCTGTTAAAAATGGTTTTGCTTTTTTAAATAAAAGCAGTTTGCTTTTCTGTCTAATCTTATTTTTGTTGTTCTTGTTTGTTTCTATGTTTATTTGGTCATAATATGAGATGGTCTGGTCTGCCTCCTCCCTTCTTGTCTGAAAATCTCTTAATAAAGAAACTGGGGAGACTTTTAAAACCTCCCAAAGGAGGTCCTTTTGGCCTTTTTGGGGGACAAGCCTCCTCTTAGAAGCCAAAGCCAGATGTTTGGGAATAAGAAGAATAAGGCTTGTATTAAAACTATCCTCCCCATTTCTGATCCCTTTTAAAACCCATGTTCCCCAGAAGGAGCAGAGCTGTGTAATAAGAAAACACTCTCAGAAAAGAGACACAAAAGACACACCAAGAGACACACTTCCTTCCTTTTGGCCCAAGGAGCCTGGCCTCCTTCTGACTCTGGAGCCTCAGGAGAGAAAGAGAAGCCTCTGTTCAACTGAAGCCTCAGAGAAGGTTCCGGAACATTATTCCCAACAGTCACAAGCAGCACAAAATGGCTTCCAGAACACAAAATGGCTGCCTCTGCCTGAGCGCTTGGCAGATGGCAGTTTGAGGCCTTCATTGAACCCAAAATGGAGGATGAAAGGACTCCAAAGTCAGAAGGGACCCCAAACAGCATTTCCAAACCTTAACAACACCTAAAATCTTTCCTGATGCTATAATATAGAGACTCACTGAGATACTCTTTATTAATACGTCTTTTCATGTCTTTATAAATAAATAAAATTTAATAATACTAATGCTACTACTAATAATAGTAATAATAAGTTACAACCAGGAGATTTCTCCCTGTGGCTTCTCCCCCAGAGGCCTCTGCGTATGCTCAGGAGCCCCTTCTTCTTTTTCTCCTTCTTCTTCCTCTGCAGAATCCTCCAAAGGTCTCTCTGCTCCTCCTCCTCCTTAGGCTCTTCCTCTAAGCCTTTCTCCTCCTCCTCTTCCTCCTCCTCAGGTCCTTCTTCTAAGCCTTCCTCCTCCTCTTCCTCAGGCCCTTCCTATAATAAGCCCTTCCTCTTTCTCCTCCTCCTCCTCCTCAGGCCCTTCCTCTAAGCCTTCCTCCTCCTCCTCTAAGCCTTCCTCCTCCTCCTCCTCCTCCTCCTCCTCAGGCCCTTCTTCTAAGCCTTCCTCAGGCCTTTCCTGTAAGCCCTTCCTCTTCCTCCTCCTCCTCAGGCCCTTCCTCTAAGCCTTCCTCCTCCTCCTCCTCAGGTGCTTCTTCTAAGCCTTCCTCCTCTTCCTCCTCCTCTTCCTCAGGCCCTTCCTCTAAGCCTTCCTCCTCCTTTTCCTCCCAGACTTTGGGGGGAGAATTGTGTGCCTTCAATTCCTTTCTGGGGATCCTAAGGCAACACTGTCACAGGAGTCTCTTTGTAGGTTTTGTCAAAGAGTGTTTACCATTGCCATTGTCTGAGGCTGAGAGAGTGTGCCTTTGGGGCTGGGGTGTGCTGCGTGCCTTGAACTCGTGTCTAGTGACCCTATTCCCAGGGTTTTCTTGCCTTCAGGTTTGACTTCCACTTTGCCCTTTGTCTTCCTCTGAGGCTGAGAAAGTGTCTGCTGCCCAAGGTTCCCCCGCAGTGGTTTCATGGCCCAGAATGAATGCCATTTCCATCATGTAGGGGTGTGTGTGTGTGTGTGTGTGTGTGTGTTGTATGCCTTCCAGCTGACCATTGGTCTTCCTCTGAGGCTGAGAGAGTGTGACTTACCCAAGGTCACCTCTTTTATATAATGGGTCTTGAGCACCCATGGATTTTGCTATCCAAACCAAATCCCAAAGGATACCAAGGGCCCATTGTTTTTTCATCTTTTTTTGCAAACAGCAAAGCAGATCTTGCTTGCCTGATCTTTGCATGTTGGGCAAATGCTAAGAGCTGCCTTGTGAGGTTAGGAAGAGGGTCCTGGAAAACAGTCCTCTTCCTCTGGACCCACAGACTCAGA
>JACSCI010000319.1:15485-38183 GCA_016801065.1 Sceloporus tristichus | reverse complement strand
CCTAGTGATACATCAGAGAGTCCACACAGGAGAGAAGCCACACAAATCCCACTAGTGAACTAATATTATTTTTGTCCATAAGGAATACAAAAAATATATTTTCAATCCAGTGGTGATAAGAAAAGGCCCTTTTGATTTTGCTTGTAAGGTTTGTCTGTCCATATGCCTGTATATGTTTTAAGATTGTATTTTGTTAAGTTTAGGTTTTCATTGCTAATAGTATATGTTGATAATTACTTTGGGTTGTAAATTTGGCTGGGGATTGTGGGTCATGGTATAGGTTAGGTAGTTGGGGGGTCTGGGATTTGTTATAGCTGTCTAGAATAGTCAGGGGAATGATAGCTTTTGCAATGTGTGGGATGTTGGCTGAAGAAAGTTGGAGCCTGATATTAACAGAAAGGGCTAGTTTGTGGGAATGGCAAAGGGGGGGTTGTTTCCTGTGGGGTATAGACTGTGGGAATTGGAGGTGGGGGCTAGGTTTGGAAGAGGGTGGAGGTTTAGGTTTTGGGGTTTTAATGTCTTGTTTGGATTGGAGTAGGCAGTTCTGGCTTAAACACTGGGTTTCTTTGTGTTCTCAATAAAGTTCTTTGCTGTTTCAACACACTGGAGTCTTTGATGCACAGCCGTTCTGAATTTGCCCAAAACTGACCCTTTGTTCTCTCCTCAGTCTTCAGCTCCATTTCCAGCCATAGGAACAGCAAAGGCAAACACACACACACAAACATACAAAATACACAGAGAGACTTTATTTCCAAAGCAGAGCCTTCTTTTCCTGCCTTTCCTGGGCTCCATTGTGGCCTCTTCGAAGTCTCCTCAAAAGAAGGAAGAAAGGGGAGGTCGCTAACCCCCCAGCACACTCCTTCCCTTCCCTCAAAGTGGAATAAAACAGCAGCAGCAATAAGGCCCTGGCGATCCCTCCGCAGGATCAGAAGGGGTCTTTGGATGTATGTTTGCATGCACAGTTTCAACCTTAAAGCCATTGCTGCCCTCACAGTCTGTTCTGAGGGAAGGAAGGATGGAAATGGGGGGAAAACCCTCCTTCATTTAGAGGAATGGCTGGAATGTCTTCTGGGGTGGGGGGTGGGGGCTGGGGATTATAAGAAGGAAGGAAGCCCCTCTTTTCCCCCCAAAGAAAGGCAAGGGGCCTGCCAGGCCTCCTCTCTCTCTCTTTCCTTCCCTGCCTCGGGGGATTCCTTGGGGCCCAGGTACTTGAGGGGTTATTATGACAAAAGGCGGCAAATCTAGGACAAAGCCAATAGGAGGGAGGCGAACAGACATCTGGCAATCCTCTGGCACCCTGGGAACTAGTCTTAAAGGCCCACAGGATCAGAAGAGAAGCATAAAGGGACTGCTGAAGCAGAGAGGTGGGGAGAATCTGGGACCTGACTCAGGCATCTTCCCCCCAGAACCCATTATTAGAGCCTTCCACAGCACACTGTGATGTGATTTTATCTGCAAAATGGTCATTTAAAGCATCACAGTGCTCTCTATCTACAGATTTCTTTACCCATGGATTGAACCATCCAAAGCTTGAAAACATAGAAACACAATGTACATTCCAAGAGCAACTCTTGTTTTTGCCATTTTATATAATAGACATTGTTTTTGTTGTTGTTATTATTGCGTGTCTCCAAGTCGTTTTGAATTTATGGTGACTCTAAGGCAGACCTATCACGGGGTTTCCTTGGCAAATGTCTCCAGAATAGTTTTCCCATTGCCTTTCCCTGAGGCTGAGAGAGTGTGACTTGCCCAAAGTCACCCAATGGGCTTCCATGGCAGAGCTGGGATTCCAAATCTGAACTACAGAGTCATAATTCAGCTATGCTCAAACCACTATGCCACACTGGCTCCTATATCATGGACATTGTTTCACTGGGCCATTGTATGTCATGGACTTGGCCCAGCTTTCTCATCCATGGAGGTCATTTTAGAAGCCGCCTTCTCCTCCTCCATTTCCAGGCCCAGTTCTTTCTGAATACCCTCCAACTCTCCCAGTTTGGCAGGGACCCTCCCCTGGTTCATCCTCTGCCCTCCCACTTTTATAGGCTGCTCTTCAAATGCCACATTTTCCTCCTCCTGTTGCCATTTCTCCCCTTCTCTTGAGCTCACTGCCATTGCTGCAAACTGAGTCCAAAGGGCAAAAGGAGTCTGCCCTCCATGAAGACAGCCAAGGAGAAAGGAGAAGAGGGGCCCTTCCCAGAGGGTCAGGCAAAAGCAAACAGCTGCAGCCTCTCCTAGTTTGCCTCTCCTTCTTTAGAAACAACCTTGTAATCTTGATGATAGAGTCTTGCCAAGGAGACCACTTAGTAATGTGAAAATTCACTGGGGGGAAAAGGAAAGGGAAAAGTAAAAATAGAAGAAGAATCATCTCTTCAGGAACAGGTAAAGTATAAAATATAGGAAAAGTGCACTAAAAAGGGAGCCTCGTTGACCGGTCCAAATCTTTGGATGCGAGTGGGAGAAAGGACCCCCTCCCTGTTTTAGCTGAGCCAGTAGCAAAGGTTCTGCCCAGTGAAGCCTTCTTGCCAAAACTCAGGAACCGGGCCCCTAGGGAACATAAGCAAGGAACTGGGAACTGAAAGGAGGTAGATTGTGGTAAGTATTGTGTAAGTATTGATTGCCAAAGTGTGGAATTAGTGTGGGGAAGTATAAGGCACTTGCTCAGTTGTGCTGGGGGTAGTTAATCTACTGATCTCCAAGTGCCAATAAATTGTTTTACCTTTTGTGTGGTGGCAAACCTTTCCCTTCTGTGGTGTTTTGTTTTAAATAGCTAGAAGTTAGGTGCTGGTGGAGAGTTGGAGGAGAGCATTGGTCTATTGTGAGTATAAATTGTGGTTGTGGTATTTTGTTTCATTCTGTCTGGTTGTGGTGGATGCTCCAGTAAAGACTGTTGAGTTCCAGTAAAGAGTAAAACGTGGGTTGAAAACGTGTGGAATTTGTCTGCTGATTAGTGTCTGAGATTTGTGGGTTTTGCAATCTGTCCAGTGTGTAAATCCTAATCCTATAGTGTTTGTGCCTGATGAAATTGTGCTTGTGGTCATTTTGGTTGTTAAGTGTCTAAGGATGGCTGAGGGAGGTAAAACTCCTTTGGATTACATGGTTGGTCATTTTGATGAATGTTTTAGGAAAGGCATGGGGAAACATTTGAAAAAGGAGCAGTTAATCTTTTTGTGTAAAGATGTTTGGAGTCAGATTTTGCCAAATTGGCCGAGAGAGGGTAGTATAGATATTGACATTGTCTTGCAGTTGTATTCTAAAACACTGGAGTCAGAAAGAGGGCTACTTGATGATTATTTGTATATTTTCTATTGGTATAAGACTGTTGAGAAGAGCCCACCTGGATTGAATAGTTGCAGAGGATTGGTGTTTAGAAAGGATGAGAGATTAACTGGTATTAAAGAAGCTGTGTTCAAGATTCAGATTGATTTGGCCCAGATTGTGGAAGAGATAGAAAGGATAGAGATAGACTCTGTAGAGAGAGGTGCAAATCAGGGAAGAAGGCCCCCACATGACAAGAAAAGAGGATTTTGAATTAGCTTTGTGTGTTAGACAAGTGGTCAGGAGCAACCCAGAGATAGAAACTTGTTGTTTGGGAAATTGAAATTGCTTAAATTATAAAAATTGGAAATTGCCTTTGTGTATATTGTGGATAAATTTTGGGGAAATTGGTGTTTTGACTTGAGGTTTTCCATGATTTTAAATGATCAGTGCCTTTGGGAAAGTTCTGCCCTAAATTTGAATGCATACCCATTTAAAGCCAAAAGAAAATCTAAATTGGATATTAAGCCTGTGCCTTCCCAAAGACATTGCAAATTCTTTTGTCAGTGAAAGTTTTAAGAAGATGGGCAGAAATAAGTGCTTTATAGTGTTGTTGTTATGGCATAGTAATAATAAAATAGTGAGTTTTAAGCTTAGCCAGTATGCTTCAGCTGTGGCCTGATTTTGTGAACTGGACTGTGGTTGAAAGTTATCTAAGAGAGGAGAAAATTGTGGGAAAGATAAAAGAAAGTGTTTGAAGGTATGAGGATGTGAAAATGATGGTGTGTGAAAGTTGAAAGCTTTATGGAGCGAGTTAGCGATAATGGTTTGGATAATGGTTGGAAAATGTTTACAGAGGAAAGTATAAACAAGGTTTGTGTTGTGAAATTGAAGGCTCAAGCATGTTGTAGAAGGTTTGAGTATGTTTAAGTGGCTGAGAAAGATTTAGAAATGGGTTTGGTGCAGATGGACAAAGTGGTTTGAGTTCTGGCTGGAGTTAGAGAGAGAAAGGGGGGTTACAGAAGGCCCACGGTTTGCATTTTAAAACTTTTCCTTTGGCTAAGGCTAGAATAGTAGAAGCTATGTTGGAAAGAAAACCTGGAATGGAGTTTCGTGTTGCCAATGTGATGACTTTCACACCAACTTTTCAGAGCCTTTGGTGTGATTTTGGTGATTGGTTTTAATAGTAATTGTGAAAGTTAAGTATTTGGTGAGTTTGGGCCAAACGTTGGGGAATTATCTTTGAGGCTTGTTGGCTACACTGTTTGTGAGGTTTTTTCCTGGCTGTTGCTAAAGAGATGGGCAGCAAAGCGTTGTAAGTTGTAAGTTCAAAGCTTGTTTTTTTCTCTTCCCCTCTGGCTGAGATTTTTGTAGACTATTTTTAAAGGCAAAGGATTTTTTTCCTTCAGTTCATAGAAGAGATGTTGTGCTTTAGACTTAGATGAAAGAATAGTAACTGTCTTGTTAAGGGTGATCTCTGAAGAAGCTTGTTTTTGAGAAGAGATTGCATTAAGCTGGTTTGTTTTTCTTTGAGTGGAAAGTGTGTGTGTTTGTAGAGAGAGTTCATATTACATGAATAGCAGTAGCCAGATTGGATTCTATCTGACCAGAGAATGCAAGCTTGTTTTTGATATTTTTTAAATTTAAAGGCAAGCAGCTTTTTGCTCAATATTTTGTTTTTATTTTCTGGCCTCAAGATGCTCTCATGGGTTTTTAAAATGAAGTTTAAGTTGTGCCTTTGGGAATTTGTATATGTTTTTTTAAATGCAATTGTTTTTAAGTGAAGACCAAAGAAACTTTTTGTTTTTGAGTATTGTGCTTTTGGGGTTTTTGAATTATTGACCTGCAATCTTCTGATTGGCAATCCAGCTAAATTATTTTTCCAATTAAAGTTGATAAGATTAGTGTGTTAGACCTGAATTCTTTTGAAGCCTGGAAAAGTTAGGTTTTGGTTTTGTAAGGCTATAGCTGTGCTAGGCTGAAACAGCTGTTGCAATCATGAGCATTCGCCTGAGGTCATGCAAAGGTTTGCTGCTGCCTGGTTAGAATTGGCTTTTGTTTTTGTTTTTTTTTTTTGTTTGTTTTTTTTTTTAGTTTTAAGTTGTGATCCATAAGTTTCCTGGCCTGTTTCCTATTGAATTTTTGCTTTTTCTGAATATTGTGTGCTGATTTTGTACTTATTTCAACTGCTAATTTTTGAGGCCATAGCTTTTGTATTTTTGAGCTCAAAGATGTCTGCAAAGTCTTGCCAATGTCATGTTAAATTAGCTTGTTTTAAATCATTTTTGTTCCTGGTTTTAATTTTTAATTTTGCTCTTGCATATTTTGATTTGTTTTGATTCTTGATTATTGACTGCAATAATTGTTTGTTTTTTGTTTTAAATTCCTGGCCTAAAGTTTTTGAAATGATTTTTTGTTATAACAGATGCTGAGATATTTTTAAGTTTTGAGAATGGCCCATCCAAGAAGTTTTTGATTTTGTATATTGTTTTAGCTTGAATTTTTATTTAATTTTTATAATATCTAAATGTATTTTTGAAAGCACCTGAAGTGTCTTTTTTTGTGATTTTGGAACCCAGAGATCCAGAATATAATTGTTATATTCTGGTTAATTAGTGATTGTCAATTTGATTCACACTCATTGAAATTTATAATTTTTGTTATTTTGAAAAAATAACATGGCGAGCCAGTTGATCCTATGTTGAATTATTATGTGGTTCTGGAATGGAATAAGGAACGATATGAAAGTATTAAAGAGATTGATATTCTACTATATTGCAGCAAGAGAAAATTTGGAAACACTTTACAGATTCAAATTCTGGTTTCCATTGCCAGACGTAATCAAAATTAATCAAGTTAAATTCAAGCCAGCATGTGTGAAATTGTATCCTAATTCCAAGCTAGAATATATCATTTTGGCCTGAGAGGAGTGACTAAAAAGAGCATGAACTGATTTTTTGAGTCCTGAGTAAAAAGCAAAGAAGTCACTCTATCATAGTTTTATTTTTCCTGTTCCCTGTTCTGTTGTCAAACTGTTGTGGATTCAAATGAGATAAAGCTGTGAGTACATTGGGTCAGAGTTAAAGTTTCATATTCAGTATGTACATATAAATGCAGTCTGTAAAATAAAGACATATGTTTTTTTTTTAAAAAAAAGCATTCAAAAGTTCCAAAGATGCAGGCATAGATAAAGTCCTAAAGCATAAAGAGCTCAGGGTGACCCAAGAATGATCCAGGGGTCTGTTGTTAGTTAGAGTTAGCAGTGAGATATAAATTCTAGAAGATAAATATCTTAGCAAAGCTTATAAGAGGGGAGTTAATGAAATGTGGCTAAAGTATACCTTTAATGTATTCATAACATTCTAATAACTTGTCAATTAGTATTTTTCAGTGTTTTTGCTTTTCCTTTGCCTGGGAAAAGGGGGGGCCACAGATAAAGACAAGAGGAGCGAAGTTTAAGCCCCACTTACAACCGGAAGCTGAGTGGGCTCTACTTTGCCATCAATCAAGAAAAGCTAGGCTGCACCTTTCCAGGACTTCAGGTGCTCTACGCCAGCTCCTCTGAAAGAAAGATTTCAAATGCTCTCTATCACTCCCTCTTCTCTTTTATGATTTCCTATATGTTTGTTATAAGTGATGCACAAAATAATAAAAAGAATACACATACAGGTGCATGTCCCATTTTCACACCCCGGAAGCTGAAATGGGCACCACCTTGGACTTCAATCAAGTTTGAGCTGAAGCTCCATCAAAATATTTTTTTTCCAGAGACATTGCCTCTTTTTCTTGTCTATATTCCTTGTTTGTGTTTTTTATTCATGTTTCTGTTTGTTGTCTGAGGTTTTTATAAGTAATTAATGCTAAAAGTGATAAAGTTCAAACATACATATTCTCAAATCAAATCACATCCCAAAACATAAGCCTACATATACATGCACATATGTTCCTGACATAAGCAATAAACATATGATTTTCACAATAAAGTTAATAAAGCAATCCTATTGAAAAGAAGAAATAAGCTCATCAAGCTCCATGACCAAAGACATAATTGTGTTTGTCGTCAGGATTCCTATTGTTAACTGTGGAATTGGCATAAAATTCAAGTCAAGCATGGTAAGTTTTTTCCTCAGGACGCTCTTTGAAAGGAGGGAGACTTTTATACATCTGGAGATAGTCTTAAAGTGTGAAGGCCAGATCTAGTCTGATTAAATGGCATTACACAACAAGAGCTATTCCATAGTGATCTCCCTGAGGAAACGTGAGATGGAAGATGCCCCTGGAGTGGAAGAACATCTGAAACATGGCGACACCCTGGGCATTCCTATTCTGTTACGAGAGTAGTCCAGAGAAGCATAGTAACAGTTGCTTGGCAAGAGTCTGTAACATCAGGCTAAAAATTATAGTTCCTCAATGAGAGGTGATTCTGACAGCAGATACAATATTCTTTATAGTGGAGTGTTCCTATTGAATCATGAAAGAAATACACAATACACATCACTATTAGAAGATTAGCTTGGTGTCCAGAGTAAACTCCAGAGAATCAGATCCAACAAAAGCAATGAGAATATGTGTGTTTAATTAATGCTATACACTGTCTTTCTGAAATTGGACCGACTGGAAGATGTTATTGCCTGGTGATGGTAAGAATATTAATATTTTGGTAACTGCTAGACAGGTTTGTTTTGTTCTGAGTTTAGAGTGTCATATAGACATAGTTAATAGTTGATAGTATCATGCAATATGAATATTGATGAAGCATCAAAAGGGGGGAATGTGGTGGAAATTCCTTGTTGAAATAAGAAAGCTATAGAAAGATGGAGTCACCTTTGTCAGCCAGAGAGATGGTTTTTGAAATAAAGGCTTGGAGTTTGGAAAAACTAGAGCAAAGGAATAACTAGTGCATCTTGACCTAGATGGAAGCTGGCACCAGTAAGAAAGACATAACATAAACTACTGAGATAAAGACATTCAGAAGCAAGGTTAGGAGGAAAGCTACTAAATTCCTACAGGAGGGGTAAAGAGTGATGATGCAGTTTTAATGTATGCATGTATTTCTGTTCTGATTGTAAGAATTCTGTATGTTTAAATTGTAATTAGCCAATCAGGTGTATTGAAGAAGCTCCTTTGTCTTGAATAATATAAAAAGAGCCATTTTGTCTTGTTCGGGGTTCTCAGCTTTTGGAACTTGAATTCCACTGAGTTCAATGTTTTCCTTTGTCGACAACTGGAAATAAACTTATGGATTTTCAATTATTAGGTCCTCTTGTGAATTCCTTGCTCTGCAAAACCTAGAAATCTAAGTTTCCTGAAATTTCTGTTACAGTTGGTCGCTGAGCTGATGTTGGAGACGCCCAGGCTTCTTGTCCTGGGCGACTTCAACATCTCCCTCACGGCCAGCTATGTTCCATCCGGTGCGGCTCGGGAATTCATGGAGACCATGGCGGCCATGGGCCTGTCCCAGCTGATACAGGGTCCTACGCATTGTGCGGGTAATACTCTCGATTTGGTCTTCTGTTCGGAGGCGGAGAATCCGTGGGTGGAAATAGCTAATATTTCCCCCTTGTCATGGACGGATCATTTCCTGGTAGAGGTGAAAATCAAGGCCTCTACCCAGATCCCCCCCGGGGGTGGTGGACCGGTTAGGATGGTCCACCCTCGAAGGCTGATGGAACCTGAGAGGTTCCAAGAAGCCTTAGAGGGGCTCACGGTTGGAAATGACGGCGACTCTGTTGATGCCCTCACCGGTATTTGGAATACCGGTCTCTCTGGGGCTATACACAGAATCGCTCCCAAGCGCCCTCTCAGGCCCGCTTCCAAACGCAAGCCCTGGTACACGGAAGATCTCCGGGCGAGGAAGCGGGTTCTGCGACGGCTAGAGTACCGTTGGCGGAAACACCTTTGCTTAAATGACAAGACTCTCCTAGACCAACTGTTAAAGGACTACGGAGAGGCAATACGAGCAACAAAGAACTTGTTCTATGGTGCTCGTATTGCGTCCGCGGAGTCGCGTCCGGCAGAGTTGTTCAGGGTGGTCAGGGAGCTAACTCAGCTCCCTCCCGCCCTGAACCAGATCCTTGAACCTTCTAAGGCCTGCTGTGACCTGTTCAACGACTTTTTCGTGGATAAAACTTCTCGTATAAGCGAAGGTCTGAACGCCGACATTATGGCAGAACCTAGGGTAGAAGTGTCCAGAGCCTCCGCGGACTATGTTATACTGGATCAGTTTGAGTTGGTGAGTACCGAGGATGTGGACAAGATCCTCGGAAGTGTTCGGAAAACAACCTGCTCTCTTGATCCCTGCCCCTCGTGGTTAGCGGCCCAGGGGGGACCGGCGGTAACACTTTTGTTATGCCGGATAATTAATACATCTTTGAGGGATGGGCAATTTCCATCGGATCTCAAATTGGCCATAGTAAAACCAATCCTAAAAAAGCCCTCCCTTGACCCCCTGGTTCATAATAATTACCGGCCTGTTTCGCTGCTACCATTTCTGGGAAAGGTGATCGAGAGGGCGGTTGCGATCCAGCTTCAGGCGGTCTTGGATGAAACGGATTATCTGGACCCATTTCAAACTGGCTTCCGGGCGGGTCACGGGGTTGAGACGGCCATGGTCGCCTTGGTCGATGATCTCCGTCTGAGCATTGACGGGGGAAGCGTGTCCCTGTTGGTGCTCTTGGACATCTCAGCGGCTTTCGATACCATAGACCATGGTATCCTTCTGGGGCGCCTGGCTGAGGTGGGAATCGGGAGCACTGCGCTCCAGTGGTTCCGCTCCTACCTCTCTGGGAGGTCCCAGATGGTGCAGCTGGGAGACGTGTGCTCCAGCGAGCGGGCCCTTAAAACCGGGGTCCCTCAAAGAGCCATTCTGTCTCCCATGCTATTTAACATTTACATGAAACCGCTGGGAGAGATCATCCGGAGACATGGGGCACGGGGTTATCAGTACGCTGATGACACCCAAATCATTTTCTCTATGCCTCCGACTGATGCAGTGACTGGGGATGGCGTCTCTCCTCTCGTGGCCTGTCTGGAGTCAGTAATGGGCTGGATGAGGGAAAACCGACTCAAACTGAATCCAGAGAAAATGGAGGTACTTGTGATAGGTTCCCCTGGTCCAGGAATGGCGGTGGTTCCACCTGTCCTGAACGGGGTCACGCTCCCTGTGAAGGACTCCGTGCGCAGTCTGGGGGTGCTTCTTGACTCGTCGCTTCACCTGACTGCTCAGGTGAATGCGACAGTCAGGAGCACCTGTTATCAGCTCCGGCTGATTCGCCAGCTGCGCCCATACCTGGCCCAGAGGGACCTAGAAACTGTTGTACATGCTCTGGTAACTTTGAGACTGGATTTCTGCAATGTACTCTACATGGGGCAACCCTTATACCAAACTCGGAAGCTGCAATTGGTACAGAACATGGCAGCCCGGCTGGTCACTGGCGTCTCCAGGACCAGCCACATAACACCTGGGCTAAAAGATCTTCATTGGCTGCCCATTCGCTTCCGAGCTCAATATAAGGCGTTGGTTATTACCTATAAAGCCCTAAATGGCTTGGGCCCAGGATACCTAAAGGACCGCCTCTCTCCGTACATTCCGCCTCGCACCCTCAGAACATCTGGGCAGCAACTGCTGAAGGTGCCTGGGGCCAGGTTAGCTTCCACTTCGAGAAGGGCCTTTTCCACAGCTGCCCCAGCCCTTTGGAACACGCTGCCCACAGAGCTCCGCTCATCTACCACCCTGGCCCAATTTAGGAAGGATCTCAAAACCTTCCTATTCAAACAGGCATTCCCCGATTAAATATCCTGTGGGCCTCCCTCCTCTTCCGTGGCCATGAGGTTGGGCTAAGGGGCTTTTTATTGTTATTTTTAAGGCTGTTGTTATTATATGTTTTTAACCTTTGTATTTTGATTGCACCTGCTGCATCTTTGTAAGCCGCCCTGATCGTTTGGAAGGGCGGGATATAAATAAAAATTTTATTTTATTTATTTATTATTATGACAACATAATACAGTATAACAATACCAATAACTCGCTGTGTTCCCCCTCCTTTTACAGACAGTCTTTTAAACCTCTGTTAGAAGGATGATTCCCATACATTCCAATCCTAGCAAACAATCACATTCTTTAGACATGACCTCCCTACCTCTTTCTAGTATCTTCTATTAAAGCACATATTAAAACATATTATTTTAACCCACCATAAATCCCATCTACTTTAACTCTAATTTAAACTTAAACATATAACCCTTATGGCATGAATCCCTGAATGAATAAATGCACGAATAAAGGGATTCATGACATATTGTGACTTCAGGCTGGTGCTCCTTACCTGCAGCAATGAGATGGGACCAGTGTGAATTTAGGCTAATGCTGCTTACCTGAAGGTTTGAGACGTGACCATTGGAACCTGAGGCTGGTTCTTCTTGCCTGAAACATTGAGATTGACCCATTCTGACTTCAGTCTGATGCTCTTTGCCTGAATAATTGAGATGGTACTACTGTGACTTCAGAGGGGTGCTCTTTATGTGAAGGATTTAGACTGGCCCATTGCAACCTCAGGCTCATTATGATTTCACGCTGATGCTCCTTGCCTGAAAGATTGAGACTGGCCCATTGTGACTTTATGCTGATGTTACTTGCCTGAAAGATTGAGACGGGAGAATTGTCACTTCAGACTGGTTCTGTGTACCTGAAGGATTGAGACTGGCCCATTGCGTGTCAGAACTAGTGTATAAGAGTTCTGCCATAAAGGGTAAAAATATTAGGGTATGGTTATTAAAGTAGGCGTTATAGTTGTCGTTCATAGTAGGTAGTGTAGAGTGATGGGTTATAGAAAGCACGTAATGGAAAATGATAGAAGGACAGATGGAGTGGCTCTTAGATGAAGGAGGGCGTTTGGAGAGGGGGATGGTATTGCAGCTGTAGACTGGTTTTCAAGGAGGAATGAAGCTGCCTTGGGAACATCGCTCTTCAAGGTGAGTCTGTCTGGGAGAAGGGAAGGGGAAGTATACACAACCTTGGTATCTATGCAACCTCCGCTTGTGTTGCTTTAGCTTGGGAATTGGGGGCTGGCTTAGGGAGGGGTTGAGTGGGTTAAGAAGGGAGCAAGTGCCTTTGGACTTCAGACTTTGCAAAAAGGTGTTAATGGATGTTTCTGCCTGGATTGATAAATAAAGCTTCTTTTGTTTGAAATGAGTTTTATTTTTTGAGCATAGGACTGAATCTAGATCTCACATTGCAACTTCAGGCTGATGGCCCTTGTCTGAGAGATTGAGACTGTCCCATTGTGACCTCAGTCTGCTCCTCTTTACCTGAAGGATTGAGACAGGACTATTGTGATCTCACCCTGAGGTTCCTTGCTTGAAAGATTGAGATGGGACTATTATGACTTCAGGCTTGTGCTCTTTACCTGAAGGATTAAGACTGGCCCACTGTGACTTCAGTCTGATGCTGCTTGCCTGAAAGATGGAGACGGGACTATTTTGACTCAAGAGTTGTGCTTCTTACCTACAGGAATGAAATGGGACTATTGTCATTTCAGACTGGTGCTCCATCCCTGGAGGATTGATACTGGCTCATTAAGACCTCAGGCTTATGCTCTTTGCCTGAAGGATTGAGTCTCCCTCATTGTGACTACAGGCTGATGTTCCTTTCCTGAAGCATTGAGACTGTCCCATTGTGATCTCATCCTGAAATGCCTTTCCTGAAAGATTGTGATGGGATTATTGTGACTTCAGACTCATGCTCCTTTCCTGAAGGACTGAGACTGTCCCATTGTGATCTCAGAATCATAGAATCCTAGAGTTGGAAGAGACCTCAAGGGCCATCCAGTCCAACCCCCTTCTGCCATGCAGGAAATCTCAGTCAAAACATCCCTGACAGATGGCCATCCAGACTCTGTTTGAAGGCCTCCAAAGAAGGGGACTCCATCATTCTCCATTGAGGGAGTGTGTTCCACTGTCAGGAAGTTCCTTCTAATGTTGAGCTGGAATCTCTTTTCATGGAGCTTACATCCATTGCTCCGGGTTCTAGTCTCTGGAGCAATAGAAAACAAGCTAGCCCCCTCCTCAATATGACACTCCTTCAAGTATTTAAACAGGGCTATCACATCACCTCTTAACCTTCGCTTCTTCAGGCTAAACATCCCCAGCTCCCTAAGTCATTCCTCATAGGAAATGGTTTCCAGACCCTTCACCATTTTAGTTGTCCTCCTTTGGACACGCTCCAGTTTCTCAATGTCCTTTTTGAATTGTGGTGCCCAGAACTGGACACAATATTCCAGGTGGGGCCTGACCAGAGCAGAATAGAGTGGCACTATTACTTCTCTTGATCTAGACACTATACTTCTATTCATGCAGCCTAAAATTGCATTGGCCTTTTTAGCTGCTGCATCACACTGTTAACTCATATTCAACCTGTGGTCTACTTCGACTCCTAGATCCCTTTCACACATAATTTCATTCAGCCAGGTGTCCCCCATCTTATATCTGTGCATTACATTTTTCCGCACTTAATATACTACCTTACATTTCTCCTTGTTGAATTTCATTTTGTTAGCTTTGGCCCAGCTTTCTAGTCTATTCAGGTTCTTTTGAATTTTGATCCTTTCTTCTGGGGTCTTAGCTACTCCTCCTAATTTGGTTTCACCTGTAAATTTGATAAGTATGCCCCCAATTCTGTCATCCAAGTCATTGATAAAGGTGTTGAATAGCACTGGGCCCCAGACAGAGCCCCACTGGACACCCCACTGGTCACTTCTCTCCAGGATGAAAAGGAGCCACTGTTGAATATCCTTTGGGTTCGGCCAGTCAACCAATTACAAATCCATGTAACAGTTACTTTGTCTAGCTTGTTTCATGGTTTTGTTTTATGTACTCTTTAATTTGGTTAACTGCTATTAAGGGACATAGCTATGAGATTCTATGATATGAAACCTTTTGATAAATGAACTGGTGTTGCAATCCTATATATTCATATTATCAGACATAACTCCAGAGAAAGTTAGCCTTTTGGATGCCAGAAGGTTCCTCTCATTCTTCAGAGCAAGAAGCAACACCTCAGCCGCCTTCTAGAAGATAAAGCAAAAAGGCTTCCAAAAGGACTGAAGCCTTGGGCAAGTCACACTCTCTCAGCCTCAGAGGATGGCCATGGGAAACCCACTCTGAAGGAACCTGCCAAGAAAACCCCTTCAGAGACTCCCATAAGGTCACCATAAGACCTGGAAACAACTGGAAGGCAGACCCCAAGAACAACATTGGAAATAGGTGCAAGCCTTGCCTTGGGAAAGTGTAATGACTGGGCTCCAGTCAATGGAGGTTTTCTTCAGGCAGTAAAGGGAGGTTTATGCAAACGCAGAATGACATCACTGCTACAGAAGGCTCTCTTGACCAATCAGAGAGCAAGATAAAGGTTCTTCTGGAAGCTTCCGTGAGAAGGAGATATAAGGCCTGAGAGACCAAGAGACAGTTGGGGGAATTGTGTCGGTTGGAGATCGAGAGAGAGAGAGTTAAAGAACGGATCTTGGAAGTTAGTCTCAGAAATGGACGTTTAGGTTTATTTATTTCTTTAATAGCTTGTATGAATTGAATATTATATACTTACAAATATTGTACCTGCAAGATTCTTAATATCTTGTATAACTGATATTTTAGTTATATTTTGTTATTTATAATGAATATCTCCTTTTCGCTGAAGAGAGGGGTATAAAATTATTATTATTATTATTATTATTATTATTATTATTATTATTACAGGGCCGCAGTTTGGCTGCTTGGACCACCGGAGATCATCACAGTGAGTCAGTTGGAAAAGCTCATCTCACTCCAGAAAATAAAGGTACTTCAGGAGTTTGCACTCTACATCTTCCTGTAATAATAGCTACAAAACTGATAATACCATTTGGGACATTTAGTCTTTTAAAAACAAATATGGCAGATTTAAATGCTGCTTTAAAACCTCTTTCCATCTGCCAGCTTTGCTCTGGTTTTGGGGGGAAATGAGAAAGTGTTGGGAGGGAGGGACTGCCAACAGAATTAGGAGATGCATTGCAGGCTATGGACAATTTGCGGCCAAGAAAGGTCCAAAGCACACGGCAGCAATAGTCCAATCTGAGAGCGCTTTAACTGCCCTGGCCCAGTGCTAGGGAATCCTGGGAAATGGAGTTTATTGTGGCACCAGAGCTCTCTGACAGAGAAGGTTCAATGTCTCACAAAACTACATTTCCCAGAATTCCCTAGCACTGAGCCAGGGCAGTTAAAGCGGTCTCAGATTGGATTATTGCTGCAATGTGTTTTGGACTTAGGTGACCTTAGGCAAGTCACACTCTCTCAGCCTCAGAGGGAGGTACTTCAAAAACCACTTCAGGACAAATGTTGCCAAGAAAAGCCTGAGATGGGCTTCCCTTAGGGTCACCATAAGTCAGAAACAACGGAGGCACACAACAACAACAAGAGCAGTAACACCACTAACAGGGCTTAATCACACCTCACAAGGCAGCTAGGGAGAAAGGAAGGAAGGAAGAAGTCCTCAGTTCAGAGGGATTGGAGGGGCCTTACTGCAGGGCAGGATCCCTCCTCTTTCTGGCCTTGTGGATGCTGGGAGATCCAGTCCAGGAAATACACTGTAAATCCCAATGGCAAGAGAAAAGGCTACTACTGCCTTCCTTTATGAGGCCAGAAACCCATTTGTTAGGAAGCGAACCCCGGATATCTCAGGAAGGCCCTATATCTCCCAAGGCCCCATCCCTCCAGGACCTCCTTCCACTCTTCCCCTCAGTCTCTCTCTCTCTCCCCTGAAGGCCTCAAATGTCAACTGCCAAGCAGTCAGGCAGAGGCAGCCATTTTGTGTTCTGGCAGCCATTTTGTATTTCAGCTGCCATTTTGTGTTCTGGTGGCCATTTTGTGCTGATTGTGACTTTGAGGAATATTGTTGCAGAACCTTCTCTGAGGCCTCAGTTGAACAGAGGCTTCTCTTTTTCTCCTGAGGCTCCAGAGAGAGAAGGAGGCCAGGCTCCTTGGGCCAAAAGGAAGAAAGTGTGTCTCTTTTTGTGTCTTTTGTGTCTCTTTTCTGAGAGGGTTTTCTTACAAAGCTCTGCTCCTTCTGGGGAACATGGGTTTTAAAAGGGATCAGAAATGGGGAGGATAGTTTTAATACAAGCCTTATTCTTCTTCTTCACAAACATTGGGCTTTGGATTCTAAGAGGAGGCTTGTCCCCCAAAAAAGGCCAAAAGGAGCTCCTTTGGGAGGTTTTAAAAGCCTCCCCAGTTTTATTATTAATAGATTTTCAGACAAGAAGGAAGGAGACAGACCAGAATAACTCATATTACCAAGAATGAAACGAACAAACACAGAAACAAACAAGAACAACAAAAATAAGAATTAGAGATTAAAACAAAACTACTTATTTTTTTAAAGGAAAACCATTATTAGCAGAGAAAATACAAAAATGGGCTGCTTCTATCCTTTTACAACCGACTCACGCTGTATCTGCCCTACAGAAATAATCCGCTTTGAAACCGCTTTAACTCTCCATGTAGTTGTTGTGGCATGAGAGCACTCTGGCAGAGAAGGCTAAGTGTCCAAAGGAAAAATCCCAGGATTCCACAGCACTGAGCCGTTAAAGTGGTGTCAAAGTACCTTATTTCTATGGTGTGGATGCAGCATTCTTGGGAAAAGAGCTGATGCTGGGGAAAAAAGGAGGAATGCAGAAGGAAAGCAGGTTATTTATTTATTTATGATGCACTCATTTCACATCTAGCTACAGGGACATAACCAGGGCCCTCTCCAATTCCCCATCCTCTAATCCCCACTACTCTCAGAAGGCATGGAGTATCTGTTGTATAGGGGAGCTGCAGTGTATCTTTGCTAGGTCAAAGGGGCTTTGTTTGGTGCAGAGGTAGGAAGGGGGTGCCCACCTCTGCATCGGCCCAAAGGAGCCATATGTCACCTGCGTATGTCACCAGCAGGATGCTGTTCTCTGTCTCTTTGAGTGCTGCAGGGTTTCTTGCCAAGTGAATCCTAATCCTGGTCCCTTTTCTCAGGAACTTCATCTCAGCCTCCTTGTACACGGCTTTGCTGGAAGTGACCCAAGTGCAAGACCACCAAGACCCCTGCCCACCTGATGGCTGACACAGAGGCCAAGCGGAGGCAGTTGGGCTCCAACAGAAAGAGGATGCTGAAGTACAACAGCTCTTTGGTGAGTCACTTTCCTATTAGCTTCATCTGTGTCACTTCTGGGCCAATTTATGAAAGGACGCAAATAATATACTGTCCGAGTTTGGCAGAGACAGTCCTGGTTAATCCTCTGTCACCCCACTTTTTCAGGGGCTTTTAAAAATGTCCTGGTTGCTCTCTCTTCCTCCCACCTTCCCCCTTCTCAGCTCTCTTCAGTTCCTGAGTGCAACTGAGTTTGCAGCCCATCAACTCAAAAGTGGGGAGTGGAGACGAAAGAAGGAGACAGTATATGGCCCTTCCCAGGAAGCTGAAGCAAAAGCAAACTGCTGTGCCCTTCCTAGCTTGTGTGATCTTCCTCATAAACAACTTTGGCCATCTTCACGGCCTTCTGGGTTTCTTGTCTTCATGTGTCTTGCTTTTCCAATCTGTGAGATGTTGGGGGATATGGGAGAACTTCACTGGATCTAAATATGGGGTGGGCCCAGTGTACCCCAAGCCCAGAGTGCTCCCCAGCACTTCTATTAAAGATGGCGTTTGCCTCTGAAATGTGGCAAGAAATGTCTAAATGCACCATAATTCTTTGGTGACTAAATGTACTGTATGTGTTGGGATAGTCAGTATCCTAATCCATCATCAATATCCCAGCCATGGCCTAAATTATATTGTGTATTATATTGTATATTATATTGAAAAGATTCGAGACAAACTGGATCTCAAAGGCAGTAGCTTTTTTCTTGCTGACAGAATTTAAAGTTTATTTGCTGGACTGAATTATAAAGTCATCAAATAATATTTGGATGCACCATGTGCTTTCCTCCCCTTTTGCTTAGTCACTCTCTGGATGAGGGTTATTTTCTGTTGCAGGTGACCTTTGCGGATGTGGCAATATATTTCACTGAGGACGAATGGAAACTGTTGACGAAGAAACAGAGACTGATGTACAGTTATGTCATGATGGAGAATTATGAGAATGTGGCCTCTGTGGGTAAGGAACCAGAATCCACTAACATTATAAAATCATAGAGTTGGAATAGACCACAAGGGCCATCCAGTTCAACCCTCTTCTGCCATGCAGGAATACACATTCCAAGCACCATCCAGCCTCTCTTTAAAGACCTCCAAAGAAGAGGACTCCACCAAACTCTAAGTATATTCCACTGTCGTAGAGCTCTTACTGTCCCAAAGTTTCTCCTAATGTTTAGGTGGAATCTCTGTCTCTGTGTCTTGCATCCATTGTGGTGTCTCTTTTTCTCTGTAGCAGCAAAAAGCAAGCTTGCTGCATCCTCAATGCGACCCTTTCCAATATTTAAACATGGATATATTCAGTGTTATTTTTCTTTTCTCCAGGGTAAACATACCCAGCTCTCTACGGTGCTCCTCATTGGAATTGATGGTTTTCAGATCCTTCGCCATTTTAGTTGCCCTCCTCTGGACATGTTCCAACTTGTCAACATCCTTTTTGAATTCTGGAGCTCAGAACTGGACACAGGATTATTCCAAGTGGGGCCTGACCAAAGCTGAAAAGAGTGGCACTATTACTTCCCTTGATCTAGAAACTATACTTGTATTGATGCAGCCTAGAATCACATTGGCCTTTTTAGCTGCCGCATCACACTGTTGGCCCATGTTCAACTTGTGGTCTACTAGGAGTCCTAGATCTCTTTCAAGCGTAGTTTAATTGTGATAGCAACATCTGTAGAATATTTGAATTTGTAGTTTAGTGAGGCACTATTGTTCTCCACTTTATAAGGATTCCAAATACCGCATTGTAAACTGCCAATTGTCAGAAGCAGGTTCTGTGGTTCATCCAGAATGGTATTGGGGTTTCGGGGGTTTTGTTAGTAGTTTAAATGCTAGTAGTTTTAAGTAGTTGGTAAGGATATTGGGGCCTAGAATAGCTTCGGGGAAGGGAAACAGTTGTGGAGGCTATTAACTGCCTGGTCTGTGAACTCTGGGTGGCAGACATGCCCCCGGGGGGAGAGGCGCATGTGAACGGTGGAAGAAGAAGGCAAGAGGTACCTTGGCAGCCAGACTGGTTAGGGGCTGAAGGGGAGGAAAAGGGAGAAGTGTGAAGGTAGTTAACGACGGAGGGAAAAGGTTTAGACACTTCAGAGACAGCTTAGACCTATTAATGGACCCTTCTGCCTGAGTTTCTCAATAAACCTTTTGGTGAAAGCAAAGGACTCTTTAATTCTGAAACTAAGTTCCATCCCCAGATATCTCACCAATGCTAGGATTTTGTAGGAAGACAGCATGGAGATTACTAGTAATGAATTTCTCATTGAAATGGTAGCACATCTCTGAGTATGTTTCCTTTTTTGGCCCTCTTCCAGCCTTTTGAGGTTCTGCTTCACTTCCCCAAAGGGATGCAATGGGATACTGAGGCACAAAACTTTATTCCTATTTTAAGGCAATACAATGTGCAGTTGCCCCTGAGATCCCCAGGGGGCCAATGTGACGCCCCCAATCCCCAACAGTAGCCCATCCCTGTCTTAGAGATGTCTTAATACTGCTCCCTGGTGCTTGATCCTCACCAAAACAGAAGTCCAGGTCCCAGCCCCCTTGCTTTGCCTTTCCCAATAAGTAATTTGTATATGGATTATCCTGCCTTTCTCAACAAATGAGCCTCAAAGTGTCCCTTTTATGCATCACATAAATGGGTGTGTGTCTGTGATAGAAAGCAGGAGCGGATGTGAAAAACAGAAAGGCAGGAAAGAGATGGTGAAGGTGAAATACTGAAGCAGTGCAGATGGGCAAGAGGAAAGGTTGGAGAGCGGAGGGAAAAGGGAAGGGGATCAGGCTTTAGAGGGGGATGAAATGCACAGATATAGGATGGGGGACACCTGGCTGAATGAAACTACGTATGAAAGGGATCTAGGAGTCCAAGTAAACCACAAGTTGAACATGAGTCAACAGTGTGATGCGGCAGCTAACAAGGCCAATGTGATTTTAGGTTGCATCAATAGAAGTATAGGCCTGTTACAGACTGCCAAAATAAAGCTGCTTCGGGTCTCTTTGGAGGTATGCTATTTAAATGATGCATGGGTCCTAAGAGTCCGGAGGTCACCCCAAAGCCACACTCCATCTCTAAGCACTGGAGTGCAGTTTTGGTGCAGCTTCCGGATTCTTAGGATGCACGTATCATTTAAACAGCATACATGGGAAGAGACCCAAAGCAGCTTCATTTTGGCAGTCTGTAACAGGCCATAGTGTCAGGATCAAGGGAAGTAATAGTGCCATGGTATTCTGCTTTGGTCAGGCCTCACCTGGAATATTGTGTCCAGTTCTGGGCACCACAGTTCAAAAAGGATGTGGAGAAACTGGAGCATGTCCAAAGGAGGGTGACTAAAATGGTGCAGGATTTGGAAACTATGAGGAACGACTTGGGTAACTAGGGATGTTTAGCCTGGAGAAGAGAAGGTTAAGGGGTGATATGATAGCCCTGTTTAAATATTTGAAGGAATGTCAAGCTTGTTTTCTGCTGCTCCAGAGACTAGAACACGGAACAACAGATGCAAACTGCAGTAAAAGAGATTCCACTTAAACATTAGAAGGAACTTCCTGACAGTAAGGTCTGTTCGACAATGGAACAAACTCCCTCTGAGATTTTGGTGGAGTCTCCTTTCTTAGAGGTCTTCAAACAGAGGCTGGATGGCCATCTGTCAGGGATGCTTTGATTCCTACATGGCAGAATGGGGTTGGACTGGATGGCCTTTGTAGTCTCTTCCATCTCTATGATTCTAGGCCTATGGGAGCCAGGAGGGGAAGGCAGGAACAAAGCCAGGATTTCCTAGCTCTGTGCGGAGAGAAAGGGACCTCTGGGAAGGGCCAGGAGAGGGGCCTTGGGGATTGGGAGGCAGCCACCAACCTCACAGATTATACTGATAATAATAATAAGTTTTATTTGTATTTATCCGCCTCTCTCAATGGAGCGAGGCGGTATTACAACCGTAAAATAGCCACAAAACAACAATAGCATCCAATTTACACACAGTAAAACAACAAAACGCTTAAAACTCAATTTGGGACAAATAAAAACATCATTTAAAATGCACCGTTGTGATCAGAAGTGGGATTTTTCCTTAAGTTCTTTACAAGAGGTCAGCTGGGTAAGTCTGCCGGAAGGGATCCGTCTTAAGTCCTTTCTTGAAAGCATCCAAGGTGGTGTTAAGACGGATCTCCTCCGGCAAGCTGCTCCATAACTTGGAGGCCATGGCTGTGTATGCTCTGTGAGAAGTTGTTCTTAGCCTGACCTTTGGGTAATCTAATAGATTCTTCTCAGATGTTCTGAGAACGAGGGGCGGATGGTGTAGGGAGAGGCGTTCCCTCAAGTAGCTCAGGCCCAAGCCATGTAGGGCTTTAAAGGTAATAAGCAACGCTTGGTATTGTGTCCGGAAGCTAATTGTCAGCCAATGTAGGGATACTGGTGTTATATGGTCTGACCTAGATGTTCAGGTGACCAATCTGGCTGCCGCGTTTTCAACTAACTGAAGCTTCCAAACTTGGTACAAAGGAAGCCCCATGTAGAACACTGAACTTAAGAAATGAACTTGAAATCAGGCCCTTGTTTTAACACATATCAAGGGTTCCATTTAGCAATTAAATTAAATTCCATCAAGAAGCCAAGCCCTTCCTCCAGTCCATCTGCCTTGGTCCAGGCCTCGGAGGTGGAAAAGATCTGCTGGACCTGATCCTATTCCCCACCACCACTCCCTTCTCCTTTTGTGTCGTGTCTTTTAGATTTTAAGCCTGAGGGCAGGGAACCGTCTGACTAAAAAAAAATTTATGTACAGCGCTGTGTAAACTTACAGCGCTTTATAAATAAAGGTTAATAATAATAATAATTATGAGCAATATCTATGAAGAGTGGATTTCCTCATGACAGTTTCCCTTCAATTTCTTCTTTGGTAGCTCTGAGTAAGGATACAGTCATTATATGGATTCGGGGCATCCAGAACAGGGTCATGCTCAGGTCACTCACACCAACATTATTAATTTAATCTCAAATAGGGAGGGATGAATGTGGGGCTAAATCTTGGGGCAACACTTTCCTCTCTTAACACTGAGATTCAGTCTTGTCTGCCATTGTCCTCCTTTACAGAAGAATTTGTCAGTCACGAGAAGCCACATAAATGCCAGCATTGTGGGAAATGTTTTTCTTGGAACTCAGACCTAGTGAGACATCAGAGAATCCACACAGGAGAGAAGCCATACAAATGCCAGCATTGTGGGAAATGTTTTTCTTGGAAGTTAAGCCTAGTGACACATCAGAG
>JACSCI010000319.1:0-15475 GCA_016801065.1 Sceloporus tristichus | reverse complement strand
TTTGCTCAGAAGTCAAACCTAGTGACACATCAGAGAGTCCACACAGGTGAAAAGCCATACAAATGCCAGCATTGTGGGAAATGCTTTTCTACGAAGTCATATCTATTGACACATAATAGAGTCCACACTGGAGAGAAGCCACACAAATCCCAGTAGTGAATTAACATTATTTTTGTCAGTAAGGAATACAAAAAATATATTTTCAATCCTGTGGTGCTAAGAAAAGGCCCTTGTGATTTTGTTTGTAAGCTTTGTCTGTCGATATGTCTGTTTGTGTTTTAAAGTTGTATTTTGTTATTTTAAGTTTTTAATTGCTTATAGTATAGATAATTACTTTGGGTTGTAAATTTGGCTGACGACTGTAGGTTGTGGTATAAGTTAGGTAGTTCGGGGGCTGGGATTTGTTATAGATGTCTAGAATAGTTATGGGAAAGATAGCTTTTGCAATGCGTGTGATGTTGGCTGGAGAAAGTTGGGGGCAGGTATTGACAGAAAGGGCTAGTTTCTGGGAATGGCAAAAGGGGGCCTTGTTTCCTGTGGGGCATTGAGTGTGGGAATTGGAGGCGGGGGCTAGGTTTGGAAGAGGGAGGAGTTTTAGGTTTGGGGGTTTTAATATATTGTTTGTATTAGAGTGGTCAGTTCTGGCTTAAACACTGAATTTCTATGTGTTCTCAATAAAGTTCTTTGCTATTTCAACACACTGGACTCTTTGATGCACAGAAGTTCTGAATTTGCCCAAACTGACCCTTTCTTCTCTCCTCAGTCCTCACCTCCATTCCCAGCCATAACAACAGCAAAGGCAAACACACACACACACAAACATACAGGATACACAGAGAGAGCTATACAGTGGTACCCCGGGTTACGAAATTAATTCGTTCCGCCGCCGCGTTCGTAACCCGAAAGATTTCGCAACCCGAAAAAGCCATAGCCGCTAGCGCTGGAAGCCGCGATTTCGTGCGAAATAGCGCCGAAAAGCACCAAAAAATTTTTCGTAAGCCGGAAAAAAAAACGTAAGCCGGAACAGTTTTTTCCTATGGATTTTTTTCGTATCCCGGAAATTTCGTAACGCGGTGCTTTCGTATCCCGGGGTACCACTGTATTTCCAAAGTAGAGCCTTCCTTTCCTGCCTTTCCCTCCTGAGTCCAGCTCTGCACCTTGGGCTCCATTGCAGTCTCCTCAAAGGAAGAAAGGAGGGAAGGAAGGGGAGGCCACTGAAACCGCAGAGCATACCTTCCTTTCCTGCAAAGTCCCCCAGTGGAATAAGCAGCAACATCTAGGCCCTGGCAATCCCTACGCATGCTTTTACAGAGACCAGTCTTTTAAACCCAAGCCTCTGTTAGAAGGGTGATTCCCACACATTCCAATCCTAGCAAACAATCACATTCTTTAACCATGATTTCCCTACCTCTTTCTAGTATTTTCTATTAAAGCACATATTTAAACATATTATTTTAGCCCACCATAAATTTCATCTATCTCAGCTCTAATTTAAATCTATAACCCTTACAGCATGAATCCCTAAATGAAGAAATACATGAATAAAGGTATTCATGACATAAAGCGACCTGAGGCTGATGCTCCTTGCCTGCAGCAATGAGATGGGACCATTGTGAATTTAGGCTAATGCTGCTTACATGAAGGTTTGAGACGTCACCATTGCAACCTGAGGCTGATGCTCTTTGCCTGAGAGATTGAGACTGGCCCATTGTGACTTCAGTCTGATGCTCCTTGGATGAAGGATTGAGGCGGTACTATTGTGACTTCAAGGTGGTGCTCTTTACCTGAAGGATTGAGACTGGCCCATTGCAACCTCAGGCTGATGCTCCTTTCCTGAAGGTTTGAAACTGGAGCATTGTGATCTCAGCCTGAGGTTCCTTGCCTGAAGAATTGAGATGGTACTATTGTGACTTCAGGGTGGTGCTCTTTACCTGAAGGATTCAGACTGGCCCAATTTGAACTCAGGCTCATAATGACTTCGCAGATGCTCCTTGCCTGAGACTGGCCCATTGCAACCTCAGGCTGATGCTCCTTGCCTGAAGGATTGAGACGGGAGAATTGTCACTTCAGACTGGTGCTGTATACCTGAAGGATTGGGACTGGCCCATTGCGTGTCAGAAACAGTGTATACGGGTTCTGTCATAAAGAGTAAAATATTAGGGTTTGGTTATAAAAGTAGGAGTTATAGTTGTCGTTCATAGTAGGCAGTGTAGAGTGATGGGTTATAGAAAGCATGTCATGGAAAATGATAGAAGGGCAGATGGAGTGGCTTTTAGATGAAGGAGGGCGTTTGGAGAGGGGCTGGGGTTGCAGCTGTAGATGGTTATCAAGGAGGAGTGAAGCTGGCTTGGGAAGACCGCTCTTCAAGGTGAGGCTGTCTGGGGAAAGGGAAGGGGAAGTATAGACAACCTTGGTATCTATGCAACCTCCGCTTGTGTTGCTTTAGCTTGGGAATTGGGGGCTGGCTTAGGGAGGGGTTGAGCAAGTTCCTTTGGACTTCAGACTTTGCAAGAAGGTGTCAATGGATGTTTCTGCCTGGATTCATCAATAAAGCTTCTTTTGTTTCAAATGAGTTTTATTTTCTGAGCACAGGACTGACTCCAGATCTCACCGATTGCAAAGTCTCACAGTTTTAACTCCAATGGAGACCCAGGAACTAGAAGAGTTCTTGGAGAACCCGGTGGTTCTGGAGAGGCTGGTGGTGGAGGAGCAGGTGCCTTCTTCAGAGGAACTAGGGCCAAGCCCAAGACTGGGAAACCTCCTGAAGCTCACACCACCTAGGTCACCACTGGAGGATTTGGGTTTCTGGACCCAGACTGGGGAAAGGAAGGCCGTCGGGGGGCAGAGTGACAGCCTGGGACCTGGCAGTGGGGGAGTCACTTGATAGCCACCCCAGTAAAGAAGAACCCTAGTTAGACGTTTATTGAATGGAGGAAGACATAAAGGAAATAAAGGACCGTTTGAAGTGGATGATGTCCAAGTTAAAGATGTAAGACAAATGTGTGAGTTCTGACTTAAATCCAGAGCTGAAGAACCAAAGAACCAAGGAATGGTGTTTTAAAACAAGCTAAAGAACTAAACAAGATGGTTCTGCGCAGAGCATTGATGTGAAGGAGGGATTTGGCAACTGAGACGAGGAAAGGCTGAGGACTTTGGAAGCTGAAGCCGGGTGCTGTTCAGGTGTGACGAACTATGACCGGGAAGGTGCTTTTTCTCCTGAGTCGCAATAAAGAGGAACTGACAGGACAATGGACTAATTTGAACAGAACAACCTGCCTTTGAACAGCGTGGACTTTTTGAACAGCTGTCTCCTCCCAAAAAGAAGAAGTTGAGTAATGGGCTGTAATATTGCAAGACTTCAACAGCTAAAAGCTACAGAGAAGAAAAGTATAAGGATCCTTGGCTTTCACCCTAATTTTGTTGGCACCAACTGCACAGCAACAATGTCATCCCCAGCATTCGAGGACAACTGGTCAATGTCCGGCGGAAGGAAAGTGTGTGAGAGTATTGTATGAATGTGTGAGTGAATGAAAGAGCTCTTGATAATCAATGTTTGTATTATGTTTGTGATTTAATAAATTTTGCATGTAAAGTGTTTAAACCCAAATTTAGTGTCTCACTATCTGTGTTAGCCCTGCTCTGAATAAGTCCACAGAAAGAGAAATTTTCATTACAGGTTAAACAGGTTGCCCTTACAAACTTGGGCATAACAAAGATGTGGAGGAGGAAGATGTCAGAGGCGAACTGAGGGCAGCTGATGCTCCTTGCCTGAAGCATTGAGACTCTCCCATTGTGACTTCAGTCTGATGCTCCTTGCCTGAAGTATTGGGACTGTCCCATTGTGACTTCAGTCTGATGCTCCTTGCCTGAAGCTTTGAGACTGTCCCATTGTGGTTTCCAAATCCTTCACCATTTTAGTCGCCCTCCTTTGGACACACTCCAGTTTCTCAACATCCTTTTTGAATTGTGGTGCCCAGAACTGGACACATTATTCCAGGTGGGGCCTGACCAGAGCATAATAGAGTGGCCCTATTACTTCCCTTGATCTAGACACTATACTTCTATTGATGCAGCCTAAAATTGCATTGGCCATTTTAGCTGCTGCATTGCACTGTGGACTCATGCTCAACTTGTGTCTACTTGATTCTTAGATCCCTTTCACACGTAGTTTCATTCATCCAGGTGTCCCTCATCCTGTATCTGTGCATTTCATTTTTCTGCCCTTAATGCAATACCTTACATTTCTTCGTGTTGAATTTGATTTTGTTAGCTTTGGAACAGCTTCCTATTCTATTCAGGTCATTTTGAATTTTGATCCTGTCCTCTGGGGTATTAGCTACTCTTAATTTGGTGTCATCTGCAAATTTGTTAAGTATGGCCCCAATTCTGTCCTCCAAGTCATTGATAAAGATGTTGAACAGCACTGGATCCCAGACAGAACCCCACTGGACACCCCACTGGTCACTTCTCTCCAGGATGAAAAGGAGTCTTTGTTGAGCACCCTTTGGGTTCAGCCAGTCAACCAATTACAAATCCATGTAACAGTTTCCTTGTCTATCTTGTTTCATGTTTTTGTTTTATATACTGTTTAATGTGATTAACTGCTATTAGTGAATTGCCAAGAGTGGCCACCAGATGGCGATCCAGGATAGAACTTGGTGGGAAGCCCAAAGAGGCTGCAGTGCCCTGATTATCCACAAGAGAGCAGCATTGTATTAGGAATGTTCTTGATTGATAAAACCGAAGTCTATGGGGACTAATGTGATTTTCCCATTGGCTCCCCATTCCTCAGGAGGCACGGCCTCCTTCCCTATACCTGGACCTTCCTCCACTCCCATTGGCTGCCTATTCCCCACGAAAGGTTTCAGCCTTATCCCAGCAACAACGGAGCGAACAACGATCCCCCCACTCGGTTGCCCTGAAAGTGAAAGGACCACAGGAAGGAAATGGGGGTAATTGCAGCGCTGCATAATGGGAAATTTGCAACCGGGGGGTTTGCAGTGATGAAACAGAGCAGAAGCGAAGGTACATTCCACAGCAGACCAATTCGGAGTGGAATCGGAGTGAGCTTGGAAGCGATTTCTGTGCATTCACTTGTCACTGATTTTGCCAAAATGAGGGGTCACTTTGGAATCACTGTGGAAGCCCCACGGAAAGAGCCCCCATAGAAAGGAATTGTGTGTGATAACACAAAACGTTATCGCCTGAATTCGCATCGTTGGACCTGCAGTGACTTCGAATCTGAGCTGCAAAAAGCTGCAAAAACCTCAGTGTGATAAACACAGTCTTTGAGATTTCACAAGGTTCTGTGGTTTTGGGAACAAGAATTACCATAATTGTTGTTGTTGTTGATGATGATGATGATGATGATGATGATGATAATAATAATAATAATAATAATAATAATAATAATAATATCCCCTTTCTCTCTCATAAAAGGACACAACTGGAATTACAAGTTTAAGACAATAAACTCTCTTTCCCTGGAGTTTGCACCCATTGCTCCATCTCCCGGTCTCCTCCGCTGGGAGGAAGGAGAGCGTGGAATTCTGGGAAAGGCTAGTCATTGGCTTAGAGCCTGAATAGGGTTCTAGAAGGCTGGTGGCTTTGACCGTTGGCTGCTTAGGAGGAAGAAGGGCTCCTTCTGGGTTTCTTTGGCAGGAAAGGGAAGGTGGGGGCCTCGAGATGGCAATGGGAGACCCCCAAATTTGGTTCTTCTGTGAGAAGGATGGCTGAGGGGGAAGAGTCCCCATTTTGGAGCCAAGGATGGGAGTCTGGAGGGTCTTCTGTAGGTAGGGTTGCCATAACCCGGTTGCAACGGGGTTTTTCCCGGTTTTGGCGGCACCTGCCCGGTCACGGCACGGGTGAAGCCAAAAACTGGGAAAAGCCCGGTTGCAGCGGGGTTGCTAGGCAACCCTGGGGCCTCGCTGCCCTCCTCCTCCTCCACGGCGCATGGCCGCACGGAGAAAAAGGAGGGCAGCGAGGCCTGGGGCGGAGGAGGCTGCAGGGAGGTGGCGCCTCTTGGGCGCAGCCGCACCAACCTCCCCACCTCCCTGCAGGCTCCTCACCTCCTTGCTGGTCTCCGCGGGGGCCAAGAAGGAGGCGAAGCCCCGGCCATCGCCGGCGGCCTGCTCGCCTCCTTCCTGGTCCCCGCGGGGGCCAGGAACGAGGCGAGGCCCTGGCGATCGCCGCCAGCTCCTCGCCTCCTTCCTGGTCCCTGCGGGGGCCAGGAACAAGGCGAGGCTGCGGCGAAGGCCAGCAGCCTGCTCACCTCCTTCCTGGTCCCCGCGGGGGCCAGGAACGAGGCGAGGCCCCGATCCTGGCCTCCGATCGCGGCGAGGCCCGGGGACCAGGCGGGGAGGGAAAGCCTCCTTAAGTGGAGGCTTTCCCTCGCCGCTTGGCCTCCACTCCCCGCCGCGATCGTGAGGTAAAATGTAGGACAGAATTTTCAAATGTAGGACACCTTTTGTGTCCTACATTTGAAACTTTTGTCCTACATTTATCCCGGTTTGGAGGTCCAGCACTATGGCAACCCTATCTGTAGGGAGGCAGCTTTGGAGGCTTGAAGCAAGGAAGCCCCCTCCTCCTCCCCTCTTCTCCGGCTGCCAGGCCTCCTCTCCTCTCTTGGGAGTCTCTGTGGGGCCATGAGATTTTGGAGAGGGATCCAAGAGAATCAAAGGGAAGCTGGGACCAAGGAACCTCAGAATATGATCAAGATTGCAAGGTTCTTTCTGAGGAAGGAGAGGCAAACTAGGAGAGGCTGCAGCTGTTTGCTTTTGCCTGAGCCTCTGGGAAGGGCCCCTCTTCTCCTTTCTCCTTGGCTGTTTTCATGGAGGGCAGACCCCTTTTGCCCTTTGGACTCAGATTGCAGCAATGGCAGTGAGCTGAAGAGAAGGGGAGAAATGGCAGCAGGAGGAGGAAACTGTGGCATTTGAAGAGCAGTTGAAAAGGTGGGAGGGCAGAGAATGAACCAGGGGAGGGTCCCTGCCAAACTGGGAGAGTTGGAGGACATTCAGAAGGAGCTGGGCCTGGAAATGGAGGAGGAGAAGGAGGCTTCTAAAATGACCTCCATGGATGAGGAAGCTGGGCCAAGTCCATGACATACAATGGCCCAGTGAAACAATGTCCATGATATAGGAGTCAGTGTGGCCTAGTGGTTTGAGCATAGTGGAACTATGACTCTGGAGATCAGGGTTTGAATCCCAGCTGCAACATAGAAACTCACTGGGTGACTAAGCAAGTCACACTCTCTCAGCCTTAGCGGAAGGCAATGGGAAACATTAAATATAGACATATATTATTGCAGTTGCTATGGTTGTTGTTATTGGGTTGTTGTTATTATTGCTGTCTATCTATACATTATGCTTTTATGTAGATTATTGGAAGAAAAAAATCAAAAATAGACCCATTAATATCAATCAGACACATGAGTCCTACCCAGCCCTCCTCCTATTGACATCTTTGGGAGTGATGAAGGCTGGGGCCAACCCTACGACTCCAATCTTAACCCCATTTTCTAGAAATTAAGGGGATGTACAGGCCGCCCCTTTTAGCGCCAGATCAGGGCCACAGCAAACACACTGCTTTTTGCAGCTCCTTTTTTCACTATGATAAGGATACGCCGGGGCCTTTCTGTGGGGCAAAAAGGAGCTCCTTTCTGCACTGCAAAAAAAGTGCCATATCTGCCAATGGTGTGGCTTTTCTGCACTGCTTTGGCACTGCGTCATCTGGGTGTAGCACCAGAGGAACACCGTGTCGTCACCTGCAATGTGGTGCAGTGTGCAGTGTCACACCGGCATGTGGGAAGAGTCAGGGAGTGCGTTGTGCAGACGCCATCTTCACCCTCATGCTGGCTAAGGATGCTGGTCTCTATGCCCCAAAAGGCCCAGTGAACTGTCTTAGTCTTTCAGCATTCACAAGATTCTCTCTCTGCGGGTTTGGAGGTGAGACTCCCTCTCTTTCTTGACAAGATAGAGACTTGTTCAGGGAAGGCTTGCCATGGCCTTCCCCTGAGGCTGAGAGAGTGTGACTCCCCCAAAGTCACCCAGTGGAATTCCATGGTCCCATTTCCCCCCCCCCCATAACTCCTTCCTCCTTCCCAGACTTTGGCCCATTCTTCCCTATCCACCCACCTTTGCCTCCCTTCCCATCACTTGTTGTTGTTGCTTGTTGTTGTGTGCCTTCAAGTCCTTTCTGCCTCCTCGCCACCTGCTCATGGGGTTTCCTTGGCAAGGTTTGTTCAGAGGAGGCTCACCATGATCTTCCTCTGAGGTTGAGAGAGTGTGATGCCCCACCCCGTGGGTTTCCATGGCCGAGCTGGGATTTGAACCCAGAGTCATAGTCCAATCAATGCTCAAACAACTAGTCCACACTGGCTCCAACAATCCACTTTAAAAGCTTGGTCTTTTTCCCAGATGTCTTCACTGCAAAGGAAGGCACCACAAAATGAAAGACATTCAAGAAAAAGGGAGGACAAGACTCAAGAAAAGCTCCAAACACTCCTAGAATTATTAATGCATGCTTCTTAGTCATGCTCAAAATGGAGGATGCTTTAGAATACCTCCTGGACAGAAGGTTGGGATGGAGGACATGTCCTGGAAGAGGAGGAGGTCTGTCCTGCCCTGAGGTGAACCTACCATGGGGTTTTCTTGGCAATATGAGTTCAGAGAAGCTTTGTCATGGCCTTCCTTTGAGGCTGAGAGAGTGTGACTTGCCACTCTTGGTGGCTGTGCCTACTATGTGTCTTTTCTTTCTCAACCTGGAGCCATTCCCATCCTTTTTTCATAGGCTGCAACAACACTGCAGAAGTAATGCAATTTGACACCGCTTTAACTGCTCTGGCACCATGCTATGGAATCCTGGGATTTACACTTTGGAGGAGAAGTCGCCTTCTCAGTCAGAGAGCAGTGGAGCCACAACAAACTACAAATCCCAGGGCTCCATAGCATGGAACCCCAGGATGACCAGATGTCTTCTTTTTCTGGGGTATACCTTACATTTCAGTCTTCTGTCCAGGAGGAATTCCAAAAATGTCCTCCCTTTTGAGCATCACTAAGAAGCATGAATTTATATCTATATGAAGGGTTTCAGCTTTTACTGCCCATGTCCTCCATTTAACTTGAAAGCCCTACATTTTGCGCTGCCTTGTCCTCCTTTGCGGTTAGTACAACTGGTCACCATGGGAGCCAAAGGCAGCTAATATGGTGTCAAACTGCAGCCCTGGTCCTCTCACCTGGTGACCCTTCTGGTTTTCTTTCTTGTGACACCCTTTTCTGCCCCTTGGGTGAAGATTTTTAGTTTTTAGGGGTCATACATGGACCACTACTACCCCATAAATTCATGGGATGGGACCCAGATTTTCCCACATCTTTAGAATGAATAATGCTTCCAGCTTGTAAAAGGAATATGTGTGCATTAGTCGCCATTCCAAATATCACAGCAGTCAATTAACCTGTAAAAACCTAATTGGCTTTTTGACTAATTCTCAATACTGTGATGAGAGATTGGAACCTAAGTTTTATGTCATGTTTAGCTTTAACAAATGAAACAGCGGAAATCAAGGAGTGAAAATAATTATGAGGGGCGACAGGGGTGCCAAAATATTTCTCTCCTAGGGTGGCAAAATGCCTAGAGCCGGCCCTGGGAACAACTGTCCCCAAGCATCTCCATCTGGAATCTGCTTGAGAGATAGGACTAGAACCACCGCAACGCATTGCCCCCATCCTCAATTTCCTTCTGGATGCGATGGTCGATGGTATCAAAAGTCTCTGAGGGATCTAAAAACACCAGCAGGGTCACACTTTCCCTGTTGATATTCAAGCGGAGATCATCTACTAAGGCGACCATAACAGTTTCGACTCTGTATCCCATCCTGAAGCCAATTTGAAATGGTCTATATACTCTGTTTCATCCAAGACCGCTTGGAATTGAAGAGCAACTGCCCTCTCAACCACCTTGCTTAGAAATGGAAATGTAATTTTTCATGTCCAAGGGATCTAGGGAGGGCTATTGTCCATCTTGCTTAAAAGAAGCGGTGTTATGATTGTTTATGGAAAAGCCCTCCCTAAGAGAAGCATATCTCAGGTGAGTCCTAAGTGCATCTCCTCCTTGGATGACCAGCCATGAAGGGCAAGTTGTCTTCTTCACACTTCCAAGGAGCTTGTCCGTGTCTTTGGTACTTCCAGATTCAAATAGACCCAGTATGTTCTTATTCACAGAGTCACTGGACACCTCACCTATAGCCTCTGCAATAATGCCAGTGTCCAATTTGGCTCTTATCTGAGAGATGTTCTCTGTGAAATAGTAATTTAAATTGTCAAAGTGAGCTGTGGAAGGCTCTGATAATGAGTTCTGGGGGGGAAGGTGCCTGAGGCAGGTCCCAGATGCCCCCCTCCCTTTATGCTTTTCTTTCCTTGGCACTTTCACTCCATTCCTTCCTTCTTCTCCTTTAACATACATCCCTTCAAGGGAGTCCAAGGCCCTTTCAGCATGTTCCCCCCTGACAGAGCCCCATCCCCCCAGAGAAAACTCCACCCTCCTGAATAATGTTGTTTCCGATGCTATTGAAGTACCTGGGCCCCAAGGCCATGCCTCTCTCCAAAGATCCCCCCTGCCCTGTTTTTCATAATTGCCCCCCAAGTATCTGGGCCCCAAGGAATCTCCCGAGGAGGAGGCAGGGAAGGGAGAGGGCGGAGAGGAGGCCTTGCAGGCCCCCTGCCTTTCTAGGGGGGAGGAGACTGGGGTTCCTGACCTTCTTACAACACCCCTCCCCCAGAAGACCCTCCAGCCATTCTGAATGAATGAGGGCTCTCCCCCACTTCCCTTCTTCAGAGCAGGCTGTGAGGGCGGCAGGTTCAGGGGCTGAGACTCTGCATGCACATTTGCCACCAAAGGCCCCTCCGGAGCATGTGCAGGGACTGCAAGGACCATGCTGCTGCTGCCGCTTAGTCCACTGTTGGCCTTTGGAAGAAGTGAAGGAGCCCTGGTGGCATAGTGTTTAAATGCCTGTACTGCGAAACCATAAGGTTGTGAGTTCAATACCTGCGAAAGGGTTCAAGCTTGACTCAGGCTTGCATCCTTCTGAGGTCGCTAAAATGAGTACCCAGATTTTGGGGTGACAAATAGCTTATAATTGGAAACTGCTTAGACACTGTTAGTTCAATATGAAGCGGTATATAAACGACGCTGTATGTTTTTTGTTTGTTCCAGAATGGAACCCAAGCTGCGGAGCTGGACTCAGGAGGGAAAGGCTGGGAAGACTCTGCTCTGATGTCTGTCTGTCTATAAATATGTGTGTGTTTGCCTCTGTTCTTATGGCTGGGAATGGAGCTGAGGCCTGAGGAGAGAAGAAAGGGTCAATTTTGTGCAAATGCAGAACTTCTGTGCATCAATGAATCCAGTGTGTTGAAACAACAAAGAACTTTATTAAGAACACATAATCAGAAATTTGGTGTTTAAGCCAGTACTGCCCTCCCCAATCCAATGAATACATTACAACCCCCAAACCTAAAACTCCACCCTCTTCGAAACCTAGCCCCCACCTCCAATTCCCATAGTCTCTGCCCCACAGGTAACAAGGCCCCCTTTGCCATTCCCAGAAACTAGCCCTTTCTCTTAATGCCAGCCTCCAACTTTCTTCAGCAAACATCCCATACATAGGAAAGGCTATCATTCCCATAACTATTCTAGACAGCTGCAACAAATCCCAGCCCCCCATCTAGCTAACCTAAACCATGACCCAGAATCCTTAGCCAAGTTTATAACCCAAAGCAATGATCTATACTAATAGCAATTAAAACGTAAACTTAACAAAATATAACTTTAAAACATAAACGGACATATGGACAGACAAACCTTACAAACAAAATCATAAGGGCCTTTTCACTGCTGCATGGAAAATATATTTTCTTTTAAAAAAATTATTGAACATTCATTAAAAAGACATACAAGACAAAACATCAGTACACACTTAAACATATTTACCCAATATACAAAGTATATATATATATATATATATATATATATATGGAAAAAAGCCAAGTTAGTTTCTGTATCTCTAAACTATGTATACTTCCTAGATGGTGCCTAAACTTCTTAAATTTTCATTTCTACTAGTTTCCTGTGTGAACTCTCTGATGTCTCACTAGGTGTGCCTTCTGAGAAAAACCTTTCCCACAATGCTGGCATTTGTATGGCTTCTCTCCTGTGTGAACTCTCTGATGTCTCACTAGGATTGCCTTCTGAGAAAAACCTTTCCCACAATGCTGGCATTTGAATGGCTTCTCTCCTGTGTGGACTCTCTGATGTGTCACTAGGTGTGACTTTGAAGAAAAACCTTTCCTACAATGCTGGCATTTGTATGGCTTCTCTCCTGTGTGAAATCTGTGATGTGTCATTAGGAATGACTTCCGAGAAAAACATTTCCCACAATGCTGGCATTTGTATGGCTTCTCTCCTGTGTGGACTCTCTGATGTCTCACTAAGTCTGCCTTCAAAGAAAAACATTTCCCACAATGCTGACATTTGTGTGGCTTCTCTCCTGTGTGGACTCTCTGATGTCTCACTAAGTCTGCCTTCAAAGAAAAACCTTTCCCACAATGCTGGCATTTGTGTGGCTTCTCTCCAGTGTGGACTCTTTGATGTTTCACTAGGTCTGACTTCTGAGAAAAACATTTCCCACAATGCTGGCATTTGTATGGCTTCTCTCCTGTGTGGATCCTGTGATGTTCCAAAAGGTGTGACTTAGAAGAAAAACATTTCCCACAATGCTGGCATTTGTATGGCTTCTCTCCTGTGTGGACTCTCTGATGTCTCAGTAAGAGTGACTTCGTAGAAAAACCTTTCCCACAATGCTGGCATTTATGTGACTTCTCTCCTGTGTGGACTCTCTTTTGACTCACAAGTTCTTCTGTAAAGAAGGACAATGACAGATAAGTGAAAATCAGAGTTAAGAGAGGAGGGTGTTACCCCCAGATTTAACCCCCATTTACCCTTCCCTATTTGACAGTAAATTAAGTTGGTGTGAGTGACCCGAGCATGATCCTGTTCCAGATATCCTAAATCCATGGAACGATGCTTTGTAATACTTGTTTTTACTTTGTTTGGTTTTTTAAGCTGGCTATATGCTGTAATAAATTATTCATTTATTCATTTGTATTATTTTGTAATTCAAGATAAAGAATCTCCAAGGACTTGAATGAAATCTACTGTGTCGGTGACTTATTTTTAAGTGTGGAAAGTGGTCTGTGTATTGCCAAAACCTATATCTAGATATTTGCTTCCATATTCTGCCATGTTATTGTTGAGCTGCATCTGGGAGCGTCACCCTCAGATTGTAGTGTACATTGGATTGTGAACGCGATCGAAATTCAGAGCCAACAAGGACCTGAGAGGCGGTGTGTCAATCCCTTTTGTCTGAGGTATTTGCATCAAACACCCACTGCATTCAATTCGTGTTCACGCCATTCTTTCCCCACCCAGGAAATATTCTAAAGAGATATAAACCTTTCCGAACCCTCAGTTTCTGCCCCAAGCACCAAATTCAGTATAAATACCATGCCCAACTTGCTGTTCTTCAGTGTCAGTCCAGTTACAGACAGAAACCCTGTTTGTTTTCTTGGCTAAGCACCTCAATGCACTCACCAACCCCAATTGTCACAGGAACTACTGACCTCTCCCCATTCCAAATCCTCAACAATTGGAATAAAGCTCTGTATAGGTAACAGATACCTTTAACAAAGCCTTACATCTAATAAACGCTCCCACCTTTGTTACCTAGATCTTGTGTGTGCGCATGAACACTTATATATATATAGTATGTGTGTCTGTGTATTTTGCTTTCCCCCTAAATAAAACACAAAAACCTATTACAAATGCCTCTGATGTACTATTTGATTCAGGACCTGCTATAGCTGGGCTGGATCCAGAGGTCACTGTTGCCCCAGTAAAACTATCTCATTCTATTGAGCTAAGTCCCAAATTCCCCTAAAAGCATAGCACTTGTGAGTGTCCTCCCCAGACTCCAGCATTTTGGGTAACAAAGGGCCTCTTGAATCAATCATGGAGCTAAGCAAGCTCAGGATGGAAAAGAAACATTAGAGAAAAAGCAGGTTTTGTGTCCCCCTTTCGTCCCTTCATAGATATTACTCATAACTGATCATAGAATCGTAGAGTTGGAAGAGACCACAAGGACCATTCAGTCCAATCCCCTGCCATGCAGGAACTCTCAATCAAAGCATCCCCAAAAGATGGCAATCCAGTCTCTGTTTAAAGACCTCCAAGGAGGGAGACTCCACTACACTCCGAAGAAAGAATGTGTTCCCCTATCAAACAGCCCTTAGTGTCAGGAAGTTGCTTTGATTCTATAATTCTAAAGTGGAAACAAAGCACTCTGACAGTGAATGAAGAAAGGGTCCTCAGTCTTCACAGGAAGGGCAATGGATTCAGGTTCCTTACCCACAAAGGCCACATTCTCATAATTCTCCATCATCACAGAACTGTATGTAAGTTTCTGCTTCTTTGTCAACAGTTTCCATTCCTCCTCAGTGAAATATACTGCTACATCTGCAAAGGTCACCTGCAATAGAAAATAGCCTTATCCAGAGAGTAACTAAGCGAAAGGGGAGGAAAGCACATGGTCCATCGCAAATATTATTTCAACACTTCAGAAATCAGTCCAGGAAATTAAATTCTGAAAGAAAGCAAAAAGCTACAGTCTTTGAGATCCAGTTTGTCTCTAATCCTTTCAATATAATATACAATATAATAAACAATATAATTTAGACCATTTCTGAGATATTATTGATTGATTCATTGGGATACTGATTACCCCAACATGTAAAGTACATTTAGTCACCAAGGAATTATAGTGAATTTAGCCATATCTCTCCTAATTTCAAAAACAGTTCTGGGGAGTCCTCTGGGCTTGAGGGCCACTGGGCCCATCCCCAATTTAGGTTCAGAGAAAGTCTTCCATATCCCTCAGCATTTCACAGATGGGGAAAGCAAGACATGTGTGGACAAGCAACACCAGAAGGGGGTCAAGATGGCCAAAGTTGTTAATGATGAAGATCGCACAAGCGAGGAAGGGCACAGCAGTTTGCTTTTGCTTCCGACTCCTGGCAAGGGCAAGACCCTGCCCCTTTCTCTCCTCCCCTCTCCCTCTTTTGAGTTGATGGGCTGCACACGTCTTTTGAACTTGGAACACATTTTGCAGCAACTGAAGTGAACTGAGGAGAAGAGGGAAAGTGGGAGCAAGAGAGAGAAATGGGTCATTTTCAAAGCCCCTGAAAAAATGAGGTGAGAGAGAATTAAGCAGGACTCCCTCTGCCAAACTGGGACAGTTGTTCTCCACTTGCTTTCATGAGCCGGCCCAGCAGTGACCCAGATGAAACTAATAGTCAGGATGGCAATTTACCAAAGAGTTTTTACACCTCAGCAGCCTCTTCTTCTTAGAGCTCAACTCCCTCCGCTTGGC
>JACSCI010000318.1:11876-32856 GCA_016801065.1 Sceloporus tristichus | reverse complement strand
GGTTAATAACAACATAATAAAATTCCCCTACGGACCCTTGGCTACAATTTGGTGGAGAATGCGGGCATAGAACTCTCCCCCGAAATGTAGACTTTCCAAACTGATCACTTGGGCTGTCTAGATCTCGGAACGTAGAGAGAACAGGGATCCCAAACAAGCCGCTGCAGACAGGAATAAATAGGAAGGTGTGTGAGTGTGTTCTTGTGCGCTTGGCCATAAGGGCAAGGGACTATCTTGGGTTGGCTAATCCCGTTTCATCTCTTTGGTTAGGTGTCCTGCTCATTGGCTCTGGTACGCCATCCAGTGGTGGGCCCTAATCACCCTTGGGCGTGTTTGTCGGAGTAGGCTCCCGACGCCCTATTTTTGTTTTCTCTATCCGTGGGTTGGAAAAAGTTACCAGGCATCCTGAAAATTTTCCCACTCCAGAACCTAAGACAGTTAAACTTTGGTGCAAGGAACCACTGCAGCCAAATCCAGGCATTTGGGCTGCAGTGCAAAAAGGAGTCACAAGGCAAACCTCCAGGTTGAGGCATCCCTCGCATGGAAGAGCCTGTTTTAAAATGGTGAGCCAAGGAACCCTTAAGGTCTTGGCATGTTTGGTTTGAAGCCAGTGGGTCTTAACTCCTAGCTTCCCCCAGGTGTGTACCTCTTAAAGGTCACAGCCCACCTAGCCAAGTTGGTTTTAAAACCCAGAGCTTTCTTTTTAGTGTGCCTTTTAAGGGACACCCCATCTGGCTGCATTGGTTTTAACCTCAGCCTGTCACCTCTAAAGCATAGTATTGTGGGTTGGGAAGAAACAGATCCCTTTCCATTGTGTTATCCCAAAACAGCCAGAGAATCAAGGTCCCATAAAAACATAACCCAAAAATCACAGTCACAAATCCCCCTTGGACGGGTGAGGTAGGCAAAGGCAGGACGACGTCCCTGACCGAAGCCTAAAGCCCGGGGTCAAGGGAGGGAAAGGCAGCTCCAAGGAGTGCCATTTGTGGGAGCCTCAGGGAGGTCCCAGGGAAGGAAAACTCAGGCAGGAGTCTAGCTGGGGGCCAAAGTTTGGGTTGTTAGCCAGGCCACGCCGGAGTGGAGCTACAGCGTCCGAACTCCCCAGTGAAAGTGAGGCAGGGCTGAACTGACTTCTGACCGGGTCTAAACGGAGGATCACCCTTAAGTCGCTCGCTGCAGGAGCGCTGGGCCCTCGCGTGAATTGGGCGGCGTCCCTGACCCAGAGTTACATTTAGGGGTTCTGTGGAGTCCTCAGGGAGGATCCCAGGACAGCAGCTCACTGTAGGACAGAGAGTTGCACCAGGTTTAGGTGGGAAAAGAGGCCCCGGTTCCATAACCTCTCCCAGCCTAGGATTCAACCTAGACATACCATCCGTAGAATAGCATAGTACCCCAAAAGTCAGAACCCTAGAGGTTGCCTGACTTTGAACTTCTCCCTTAGCAAAAAGGGGAGAAAAATAGCAAGACGCCCCTTAAGGGTCTTGGTTATTTCAGCAAGTGGTGTTAACCCAAGCTCTGCTGTGGAGAAGCCTTTTAAGGCCCCCACCAATTTGGGCTAAAATTGGGTCAAAACCCTTAGCCCACCACACAGAGGAGACTTTGCGATTTTGCAACAGCCTCGGAGGACAATCCTCCAGAGAAAAGAAAAGAGCAGCCAGTTCCCAGCTCATTGTCCTCCCACCGGAGGTCAAGACACAGAGATATCCCAAGGACCCCACCACTAAAATGGAGGAAAAAATTAGAGAATTGGTAGCCCAAGTCAACTTCCTCAGAGAGGAAAATTCCACTCTGGCAGCTAGGATCCAGAAATTGGAAATAGCCTCTAAGCAAGGACCATCCCTTTTCCCCATCACCGAAGCTTGTGTGATGGCAGAATTGTTGGGCCCCCTGAATCAAGAAACCAGTCTCACATGGATGCTTCGGGCAGCAAACAGCCTTCCATCTGCCACAGGCTTCCATTTAACACAGCTAGCCAGATTATGCATGTCTCCTGCACACAGAGATATGCTAGAATCAGCAGTAATGTTTAGGGACCTTGTGTCCAGAGATATGTACTCTTGGATGGGAGAAATCTTGAGCCTATTGTGGCCAAGAGAAGGTGTCAGATATCTGTACCATAGTCTAAAGCAAAAAACAAATGAGGATCCAGAGGCATACATTGCCAAAAAGCTTTTGCTGGCAAGGGTAGCTCTTTCCTCTGAGAAGATGGAGAGAGAGTTTGTCAGTCATTTACTTGAGGGACTCCATCCCAAGAGCAAAGCGGTTTTGGACCGTCTAACTGAAGGGCAATATGGGGGACTGAATGCCCTTCACCCTTGGTTGGGGTTGCTTTTCATAATGTTCCGTTCTCAGGTAGCAAAAAGGCAAGAGAAGGCCCTAGCTAAAAAAAGGGAGAACAAAAAGAAAAGTAGGATGAGTACCCCAAGAGAATGCTTTTCAGGTCCACCTAGAAGCCCCACTCAGTCTGCTCCCACTCCCCAAAGGGAAATGGCAACATCAGATGGTGCAAATCTTCCCAGTGTACAGCCCCAAAGACCCCATTCCCCTCATTCCCAAGAAACAGACACCAGCAGTTGTCCTGCCAACCTCAGACAGACAACCCCTCATGGCCCACATAAAAAGGAAAACGTCTCTCTTCCTTCTAGAAACACTTCTGCTGCAGTTCGGACTACAGTCCACAAGCAGAAAGGTCACAGCCAGGCCCCACATGGGCACCCAGGGGCCAGAAGGGTCAAAACCCCAGAAAGTAGGACATGGACTCCCTCCCAAAATCCCAAGACTTGGAAACCTTTCCAGACAGGCATGTCAGAGAAAGGGAACCCTAGAGGTCATTTGTCCCATCCCCGCGGTCCATATTGGAATGGCACTGGGAGATGTGTTCCCCCAAAGAGACACAAGCCCAGCTCCTTGGAAGAAACAGCAGGAATGGGTGACACTGTTTCAGCCCAGTTCCCTGACCAAGTGGTGAGCCACACTGTTTCAGCCTCAGTTCCCCTGTCCCCCACCACATGGCAAGGAAGAAAGGCCCCAGAAAATAGCTTTCGAAAAGGTATCTTGGAGACTGCCCTTTGAGAAGCATAGCACTCCAGGCGTGTGCAGGGAACTTTTGGCAGAGAACTTTTGTAAATGTTGAGATTTCAGAAAACAGGGAGTTTTCTTTTTCTCTGCTATAAAGTCTAGTTTGCCTAATGCCACAGCCACATGGAAAATTTGGCTGCGAGAAGCCAAGAAAACCGAATCATGGGCAAAGGAAGTTGCAAAGCCCATCATCCTGGTTAGCTTAGAACTCAAATTCAGTTAATGGCAAATTGCCTTTGTTTCTCCTTTTGTGACTTACACCACTCAGGGTGTGAGTGGAGGGCTTGTCAACAAGGGAAAGATGGTTTATCTCTGTAAAGTTTGCAACACCATATTTGTGAAGGCTTGGAGCGAAAAGACTTCCCTCCCCCTCTTCTTTTCCTGCTTTGCAAATTAGAGATTGAGAAATATCTCATTGTTTTCTGTTTGCTGACACTCTGCATGTGCTCAGATGCAATGCAGAACAAAAATGTCAGAGCTGCAGACTCAAGTTGTTTGCAGCGCCCCTTGTTCCATGGAACTAGTTTGGATTTTGAAATCCATTGCAAATATGGTTTCAAGCCCATTCCCCATTGTGTTGTCCTTTAGAGGTCTCTTTTTGAGCTTCTTGGCATAGCTTGGTATAGTTAGGATTGTCATTCTGTGTGTTTTAAGGGTTTGAGATATTCTTGTTGTGTTGGTGTTCTGACTCTACTTTTGGCAAGAACACACAATCTGTCTCTTCTTTAGTATAGGTTTATGCTGCTAGGATTTTGTCTTTTGGATAAAGACAAGTAGTCTATCATATTGTGCCCCTCCAGTTCTTAGGAACCCATGGTTGGGACCCAGAGTGTATCTCTGCTGCCATGTGCTCAGGGCTGCATAGGTTTTAAGCTGTAGTTTCCTGTTTCAGTTTTTTTCTGCTCTCTTCACATGCTCAGAGGCCTCCTGCCACCCAACACCCCCATCTTCTCTTTTGTTATTCTTGCATTGCTCAAGAGATCTACTCCTTTGTCTTATCTTCAGTAATCAGTACTGTGTGTAAAGTTTTTGTAGACCTTCTGCTCAGCCAAGAGTTTTTCTTTTGCTCTTGTAAGTCTGATCTGGTCATCTTCCATGAGTCTTGTCCTACATCCTCCTTTCCGAGAGTATGACTCAACAGAGTTACACTGTCTCAGCCCCAAACCAAAGTTTTGGTCTCTTCGTCCATGGAGTTCTTAGCTGAAGAGCTCCCTCCCTCTTCTACAACAGGCTTTCAGACTGTAATTTGGATGTTACTTGGTTAAACTATAGATCTCTTCTGTAATTATGGAGAATGTAAAGGGACAGGACTTTCTAGTTTTTTTCTCTTGACCCAAGTCTGCTACTTTTGTTGTTTTGGTTGTGATAATAGCATTTTGTGAAATAAATCTGGTACTTAGGTACTTGGGAAACTACACTTTCCATACTTAGCCTGCTTGATCAGGAAAAGGGAGCCCCATTTGTCTCCCTTGCCTTAATTTGCATAGATTTGACTGGCACAGCAGGGTCAGGCATTGTAAAGTTGTTCTGGTTTGTTTGTTTGTTTGTTTGTTTGTTTGCTTGCTTGACTGCCTGGGATTCAGGAGTCTGAAGGCAACTTCCTCTTTTGTCTAAAGTCTGTAGGGATTGATTCATGATCCCAGGAGTCTTTGTTTTTCTGTTAAGTCGTTATAAAGAGCCTCATGTCAGCATAGTCTATCTGGGAAAAATATCTTAGCTGCTGACTCTCAACCTTGGTGTTTCCACACATGAATTGGTATTTGTGCTTGTTTAAAGGTTTGAGATTTGGGAGTGTGAAGGAACTCCCTCCACTCTATTTTTAGAGCCTTGGAATTCATAGATGAGCCTCACTGGCAGAGCAGTCTACCTTTTTTGTCCCCCACCATTTATGTAGGACAGCACATCCACTGTTTAATGTGAAGCGTGTTCATACCATTTTGTCTCACAAACACCCCTGTCAGTCACAAGCTGTTGCTTCTGCTTTTCTCTTTCCATGCTCAAGGACTATGCACTCTAAGCATGCTCAGAAATCCTCTTCTTTCCTCTCCTAGGAATTGGGAAGGATAGATTTCCTCATAGTTACTCTGTTCTTTGTTCTTTGCTGTGAGTGTTGCCAATGATGCCACACAGCACCTGTTTTGTCCCAAGAGCGATGCTATGGACGTTGTGTGTAGTAAGGCCTCTGGCTCTCGGGAACACAGCCAGAACAAAAGACTTGTCCACAAAATTCTTAAGTTTCAAAAGCTTTACTAGTTATAAACACAAATAATACAAAACTGATTTCTTCTTTTTCTTACTATAGTCCTTTCTAAATACCTTGCTCCCTTCTTGATGTATTCAATCTTCTTTGAGGACTATCTTACTTCCTTTGTGGACTTATCTCTTTTTTCCTTTGTGGACTTATCTTTTTTGTCAAAGGAAAATACTCTCTCCAGGTCTGACTTGGCTGAAATCTCACTACACACTGAAACTTAGCTAGAGGGAGACAGCATAAGACCCTGGGATTTCCCACAATCCTTGCCTTTCTTAAAGCTATACATCTGTATTTTCCCTTCTAAACTAATACATATAAAAGCTAATATAATCTCAACTAACTATATGTCTCAAGAGCATCAAAGATGCTCTGGAGGCATGACAGCACCTCCTAAAGGTTTTGCTTTGCTCTCTGCACATGATCAGAGACTAGGATCATGCTGCAAATATACCCAGTTTTTTTGTCAAACTTTGCCTATGCTCAGAGAACTGAGTGATTTCTTCCACAAGGCTGTGTCATTTTGTTTTGCAACTTTGAGACTGAGTGAAAGTCACACTCTCTCAGCCCAAACATTAGCTGTGCCTTCTCATTTTTGTTATTATTTTGTTCTATTTTTGCTGTTAGCCCTATGCATTTACGGCAACACCTTTGTTTTGGATTCCACATTTTTGGCTATCAGAGTTTTGGTCTTTTGATTGGTCTTTTAATGCTGCTTCCCATACAATATTTCGGTAACAGCAGGCCTAGTGGTCAAATCACCTGACTGGGTGACTTTGTTTTCGTTTTGAGTTATTTTCTAGTCACATTACTTCCCATAATGATACAGTTGTTGTTTTTGCTTTTCTTTTGCCTTTTTCATTTTTGCCAGTCAGCAAGCCCAATGGTTAGAGATTTTTGCCAAAGTTAAAACTTCCTCCACGGCTACTCCAGTTTATTTTCACTGTTTTAAAAGGAATGCTTCTAAAATGCATCCATGGCTGGACTACTCTGTTCAAATGGTGCAAGTATACCTAGGCACTGGGATCCAGAAAGAAATGATTTGGCTATTTTGGATGTAGTTTTGCTAAAAGTTAGTCTAAATTTACACATCTTCACAGCAGCGTTTGTTAAGCCAGGAATTGGAAATTGACCACAACCAAACAGTCCATTGCCTCACAAACCCCTTGGTTTTCTGTTATTAATGTTGTGTGTGTCTATACTCTGCATGTGTATCCCTGGCCTTTATATACTATCTGCCTGCCTATTTAAGTGCCGGACAGTGGCCTCACTAAACTTCTCTGCCACTGCTTTAAATGTTGACCTCTCCCGCATTCTTCACCTATCGGATTGGCTCCAGCAGGGAGCCAGGGAAAAACTCCTATCTTTTTCAGTAATTCCCATGGCACATAGATATAATTTGGAGAGCCTATCGTTTTCTTACAAAACTCTTATAGCAAAGCCAGCCTGGTCTCTGCGGGAGACCAGGGGGGGGGAGAGAAGAGACTGTCCTCTTCATCCTCCAAGGCAAGTAAAAACCATATCTCTTTTCCACTCCTTCTATTTTAAAGCTGACTTGCTCTGTCGGGAGCAAGGGGGGGGAGGAATCTGTCTTCCTTCATCCCCACTGCATGTAAAATTCTATCCTGTCTTCTATATCTGTCATGGGGAAGGTAAGCCCCCTATGCGTTTCAGGACCAGACCAGACCCCACCACCACCGTCCCACCGATGCCATGGCACAAGGTGTGCCACACCGCCCCCCCCCAGCCTCGGATGTCCCCTTCCAGAACGAGGACTCCCACACCAGCAGCCCCGCGCGGCGTCCTCCAGAGGCGCGCCCGAGATCCGGCCGGTGCTCTCGCTCTCCATTCCCGATCCAGATGGCCCTCTACATTGCCGCCGCCCGCCCCTGGATGCGGTCTATCCAAAAGAACTCGGGCTAGACAGTCAGAAGTCCTGCCAGAGGGACCACCCGCCTCCGGCCTTAAGAACCCACCTCATGGACATTAGCCCACTTCACCAGGACCAATGCCCACATACAGGATCTATGGCTCATTCTTAGCCACATGGACATTGTTTGCAAAGAAATTGTTTCTTGCAGGCCCTCCACCGACCTTACTGCCCAATAAAATACATCAATGTGCCCGCGTTCTCAGGCATATCATAAAGACATTACGCCCAAACTGTTTCTTACAGGACAGCTATACCTCATACCTACATTCTCATATCCATACTGAGCCATCTGGCTCCCACTGGACAAACCCTAACATAGACTCTGTTATTCCATATACAAATCACCAACTGTTTGGACTCATATTACATTCATTTAATCCTTTCCAGTCATTGGACTCATTTCTATCAGTTGCTGCTTTTTCATACTGCATATTGATTGCTCCTCACGTTGGATCTATGTATATATATATTGATTGTCTATCGCTTTGCTTTCTGCCTATTGTAGGCTTTTTCCCCATTGCTATATTTGCTTATTAACATGTGTGTGTGTGTGCCCCGAATAGTCCCTATCCCTTCAAACAGGCCTTACAACTGAGATGCTTCCCCTAATAGGATGCCCTCCCCAACATTCACACCCCAAAATTTATATGGCAAAGAGTAATTCGGAAAATACCCATCCACTCGCCCGAGAGTCTGCGTAATTTCCGAGGGGGGGGAAACTGTTACACATGCTGGTTTTATATAAATTTTGGAATCCATGATAACCCTTAGATGACCCCTGGCCAGACTCCAAGCCTGTCCTCCATTACTGGCAAGGCGATAAGTCATGTACACCTCTCCTAAGAGAGATCTCACATTAACATCTCAGAAGGTCTGGGAAGTCGCAAGAAGGGATTATCTTCAGCCAGAAAGAGCAAATGTTTGCCTTTCCTGAGCAATCGCCCCCTCCTCAAGTCTGTTGTCCAGACAGCTTAAGTCATAGATATTATCAGACCCAGACATCCAGGTGAAAGAAAACCATTAAACACCTTTGTTTCAATCACCAAAACTCTCTGGCCTCAGGCCAGATTTGGCCCTATAAAAAGTCCCCACTTTTGCTGCTCAGCGCGCCATTTGCAAGGTCTACCTACTCCACGTCAGTCAGACCTTTGCTCTGGTAGCCGGCATCTCTGCTCAAACCCAGGTTGCGGAGCAGGCTGTCTCACTGTCCACCACCACTATTCGCTCCCCGGAGGGAATCTACATTTTGGTAAGCATCACCCTTAGTAACGCCTGAAATCTGTTCCAATTTTCCAACCCTAATTTTCCTGAGTCCTGAGTGTATGTGTGAGTGTATGCGCAACGCATGTGTTTTCCCCTATCTCAATAAATTAGACATCTAGTTATTGCAATCTGTCTCAGCTTCAGTTATTGGGAGGCCCTGGTCTACTCGGTATACACCTAGGGAGACGATCTCGGAGGGCTCTTGTGGCCGGCCCCCTCTTGCAATATTTGGGTTAATAACAACATAATAAAATTCCCCTACGGACCCTTGGCTACAAGGTTGAGTTTAGCACATCTATTGAGACCTTGTTTGATATCACCCCATATTTTCTTGTAGTTGTTTTTAAAAAGCTCATGGTTTTTAGAGGTGAACACCTAGATATTTGACCGTTTTTCCTACTTTAAAGCCAGTCACTTCTCATAGATTTTCCTGATCATCCTTTTGTTAAATTCATTGGTAAAATGTTTGTCTTATCCCTGTTAATCCGGAAACCTGAATGCTGTCCATACTCCTTTAATTTATAAAGCAGGGGATTAACGCTTTCTATTGGGTCAGATAAGTATATCACCACGTCGTCCGCGTATAGTTTAAGTTTGTACTCTTCCTGTTTTATTTTCAGGCCTTTGGTCTTCTTATCTTCTTTAATGCTAGGACTCAGAGTCTCTAAAGTGGCCATAAATAACAAAGGTGAGAGGGGTATCTCTCATTACAGGTAACGCCTTTGCTTTTCCCCCATTAATAATAAGTCTCTTTGTTTGTTTTCTATAGATTGCATCTATCAAACTTACAAAGTTATCTCCTAGAACCATGTTTCTTAAGGTTTCCAGCATGAAGTTCCAATTAACTTCATTGAACGCCTTTTCGGCCTCAAGAAAAATCATAGCTGCTTTTTAATCTATTTTCTTGTCATAAAAGTCTATAATATCTAGTAAATTCCTCATGTTGTTTCTAATGTGCCTTTTTGGGAGGAAGCCCGTTTGGTCTTCGTTTATGATATTTTGCAGGGTTTTTAAAAATCTTTCTGCTAGGACCATTGCGAAGATTTTATAATCGTTGTTAAGGAGAGAAATCGGTCTGAAATATTTCACCTCCAGCAGCTCCTTACTTTCTTTAGGAATCAGTGTAATATCTTCTATCTTCCGAGAGTCAGGCGTTTTTCTTTGTGAGGCTCTATTCATGATTTCTACTAGGGGTTTAAGTAGCTCTTTCTGTAAGCTCTTGTAATACATTGCTCTTAGGCCATCCAGCCCTGGTGCTTTGGGTGCTTTGGTTTTACTGATTGCTTCTAGCACCTCAGGAGCCATTATTGGTTTATTAAGTTCGATTCTCTGTTCTTCATCAATCTTTACTATGTCTTGTCTGTCCAAAGATTCTTGTATCCTCTCCTAGGAAATATATTCTTCTTTGTATAGATTTGTGAAATATTTATATAAACATTCTTTCGTATGTTTTTGGTTGGAATAAATCTCATCCCCTTCTTTAACCCTTGAAAAGATTCATTTCTCCTTTTCCTTTTTCAGTTCCCATGATAACCGTTTGCCAGGTTTATTAGCATTCTCAAAGTGTTTCTGTTTGATGTGTCTTAATTTTTTCTCCTGGTCTTCTATTAGCCATGTGGATGTTTCCTTTTGAATCTTCTTAATCTGTTGTTGAACCATTTTGTTTTGGGGGTTTTCTTTAAGTAATTGTTCCTTATCCTTTAACTTTTCCTGTAGTTCTTTCCAATTCTTTTCTCTGTTTGTCCCCTTTTGTAAGATCGTTTCAAAGAGAAACCCCTCATTACCACTTTCCTTGTGTCCCAGACGATCTCTGGGCTGACTTCTCCATTCAGATGTTCTTCAAAGAAGGATTTAAGTGGGTTTGTTTTTGCTTTATCTAGAATTTTTCCATCTTTTAACAAAGTCTCATCTAGTCTCCATATCAGTTCCTTAGATTTATTCTTCAAAGATAATAAAATTGGATCGTGATCCGATATAATTTTTGATAGGGTTTCTACTGCTTCCACCATTGTGCTAATAGTTGGGGAAGTCAAGAACATATCTATTCTCAAACAGGATTGATGGGGGTTTGAAAAGAATGTAAATGCCTTAGACAGGCCATACTTGATTCTTCAGTATCTTCTAATGTGAAAGCTTCTTTTGATTGAAAGAAAGATTTCGGCAATTTCCCTTGCTTTAAGTATGTTTAGTTGTCTGCTTTTCTATCTTTCTGGGGTCTATCAGTCTATTCCAATCTCCCATCATTAAGGTCCTATCGCACATACGGTCTGGCATCTGTTTTTTCCATTTCCCAAAAAACAGGCCTTTATTTCCTAAGGGTCCATAAACTCCCACCATTAGGATCCTTTGGTCTTGTAAAGTAACTTCTACACCAACCAAATATCCTTTGGGGTCTGAGAATACCTCTTTGGATTCTCATTCATCCTTTACATATATCACTACACCTTTTGTCCTCTTTTTTGAAGCTGCTATGCATTCTTTCCCCAATTTGGGATTTTTCAACTATCTTATATCCTCTTTCTTTATATGGGTTTCCTGAAGGAAAATTACATCAAGTCTCTGTTTCCCTCAATAATGAAAAAGTTTACCTCTTTTTTTGGGGGGGGGGCTGTTAATTCCTTAAACATTCGATGATAGGATCTCCGTCTTTTCCCGTTTCATCCTCATATTCTCCATTTATATCGTCCTCTCTTGTGTTTGGATCTGGTTTCCTAAGCAATTTTCCTTCTGTTTCTTCTTCTAAGCTCTCTTCCTCCATATCCTCTTCTCCTTTTCCAGGGTTGTTTCTTTCTTCTTTCTGACTGTTCCCTTTATTAAGTTCTTTTTCATTCTCATGTAGAAAATGTCTTGCTTTTTGTACCGAGTTGATTTGGTATCTTTTTTGCTTGAATTTAAAAGATAGGCCCTGAGTTAGTTCCCATTTGTAGTAGATTATATTGCTGCGCAAAACCTTAGTCAGTGGTCCATATTCCTTCCTCTTCCTTAACAGTTTCCCAGAGATACCTTTAAACAATAAAATTTCATTTTCTTCAATGTTGAATCTTGTATGAAAGTGTTGTTGGAGAATTGCTTCTTTCATTTGAGTCCTAACAAAATAAATCACGATATCTCTGGGCAGTCTCTCCTGTTTTGAGACCCAGGAGCTTACTCTAAACATCTTGTCCACCTCAAGGAGAAAGGTTTAATTATCTAGGTCCATAAATTCAGCCAAGTCCAGTATTATCCTTTTATATATATCTTCTTCCTTCTGTTCGGGAAGACCTCTTATTCTAAGACATCTCTCTCTAAATCTTTGCTCTAATTTAATTATCTTCAGTATGTTCTTTTGTTAATCTCTCTATCTCTTTTCCCGATTTTTTATTTTCTTCCTCCAGGAATGTCACTCTTTCCCTGGTTTGTGTTAATTCTGATGTTATCTTTTCCAGAGAGTATTTATGTTAAGCAATGAGATGGACATTAAACCAACATGATCCCCAGACTTTCCCTAGTCTTTAATCTGAGGCAAATACATTTGATGTCGTCCATCTTAGAGATAGGTATCCTGGCCAAGGCAAGATTGTCTTCATGGACCAAAGGCACTCCCCTTACCTGCTCACTGACGGAGAACCCAGCTGGAAAGGCCTGATCCCAGGTGGTTGAGCTATCATCACCAGCCAGGTCTCCGTGAAACAAGCCAGGTCAAGCCTCTTGGTCCAGGATGAGATCATGGACTATGTGTGTTTTATTTTTGACTGACCTGGCATTACACAAGAGCAGGGGAAGGTTCTGTGGTTGGTTTGGGATGCTCTCCAGCCCTTTTGGGATAGTAGGGTGAATGGAAGGGGAGAGGGATATCTGTCAGGGTCCTAATTGCAGCCCCTCTTGCAACACAGAAGGCAGTACTTTGAAAAAGGAACAGCTTTTATTGAAGAAGATACATGCAATAGAAGTGCCTTTTTTTCAGGAATGAAAGAAAGTATAAACATATCACTTTTATAACCATATCAATTAACTCGACCCCATTAACCAATAAAGCTAATTAATTGGATAGCCCGTTCCTGCACAATGTCCTCCCATCTGGGATTCTGGCAGCTTTTCTAAAAACAATTAAGCTCTCATGTGCCTTTTCTCAACCACTGCACCTCTGGCCTTGGACCACAGAACTCAGCCACACAACAGTTTTCATTAACATTAAGGCTTAAATATATATATTATATGAAACCCCATCAATCCCAATCTAATATGATACCATATGAAAATATAATAAGCATAAACCTATAACAACATAATACAATATAGTAATACCAATAACTCTCTATGTTCCCCCTCCTTTGACAGAGACCAGTCTTTTAAACGCAAGCATCTGTTAGAAGGATGATTCCCACACATTCCAATCCTAGCAAACAATCACATTCTTTAGCCATGATCTCTGTGGTGGCTGTGGTGATCTCTGAAGGAGGGCGTTTGGAAAGAGGGATGGGGTTGCAGCTGTAGATGGTTATCAAGGAAGAGTGAAACTGGCTTGGGAACACCGCTCTTCAAAGTAAGGCTGTCTGGGAGAAGGGAAGGGAAGTATAGACAACCTTGGTATCTATGCAACCTCCGCTTGTGTTGCTTTAGCTTGGGAATTGGGGCTGGCTTAGGAAGGGGTTGAGCAAGTTCCTTTGGACTTTAGACTTTGCAGAAAGGCGTTAATGGATGTTTCTGCCTGGATTCATCAATAAAGCTCCTTTATTTCAAATTAATTTGATTTTTTGAGCACAGGACTGACTCTAGATCTAACATTGCAACTTTAGGCTGATGCTCCTTCCCTGAGAGACTGAGGCCTGTTACAGACTGCCAAAATAACGCTGCTTCGGGTCTCTTTGGAAGTATGCTATTTAAATGATGCATAGGTCCTAAGATTCCGGAGGTCGTGCCAAAGCCACACTCCTTTCCTAAGCACTGGAGTGCAGCTTTGGTGCAGCTTCCAGATTCTTAGGATGCATGCATCATTTAAACAGCATACCTCCAAAGAGACCCCAAGCAGCTTTATTTTGGCAGTCTATAACAGGCCTGAGACTGTCCCATTGTGACCTCAGTCTGCTACTCCTTACCTGAAGGATTGAGACGGGACTATTGTGACTTAAGGCTGGTACTTTTTACCTGCAGGAATGAGATGGGACTATTGTCACTTCAGACCTGGAGGATAGGTACTGGTCCATTACGATCTCAGGCTGACGCTCATTGCCTGAGAGATTCAGACTGGCGCAGTGTGACTTCAGGCTGATGCTCCTTTCCTGATGGATTGAGACAGGACTATTGTGATCTCACCCTGAGGTTCCTTGTCTGAAAGACTGAGATGAGAATATTATTACTTCAGGCTCATGCTCTTTACCTGAAGTACTGAGACTGTCCCATTGTGACTTGTTATGCTCAGCCAAGAGGAAGAATGGGAGGATGAGGAGGAGGCCTTGGCTCCTCAGGTACAGGAGGTACATGAGGCTGTGCCAGGACCAGTTCTGCCATGCCAGATCCCAACCGCAGTGGATGTGGCTCAGCCAGGGATTAGCTCTGTGGGGTTTGCTGCAGAGGAGTCTGAGACTCAGCAGCTGCTCTTCAAGGTGAGGCTGTCTGGGGGAAGAGAAGGGAAGTATAGACAACCTTGGTATCTATGCAACCTCCGCTTGTGTTGCTTTAGCTTGGGAATTGGGGGCTGGCTTAGGGAGGGGTTGAGCAAGGTCCTTTGGACTTCAGCCTTGTCTTGGGAACACCGCTCTTCAAGGTGAGGCTGTCTGGGAGAAGGGATGAATCTTAGGAAGAGTTAAAAGCTGAGAATTGATTTAAATTGGTTTGAATATTGACAAATTCAAGAGAGAACAAAATGTGATTTAAAAGAATGGGGAGGGATTCAAAAAAATCTGAATGAGAAGAAATATTAGAAATTAGAGGAAACAAGGTGTGATGGGCAAAATTTATAAAGTATTATTATTATTGTGGGACACGGAGCAAGAAACAGTGAAAGAGGTAATGCTCAGTTGGGCGAAGGACACAGGACACGTGATTGATTACCATAAATGGGAAAACACATGGAAGAAGGATGTCAAATTTACATTGGCACAAAGCTTGAGAGAAAACTGGTTGAAAATGTCCTTGAGATGGCATCTAACCCCAATAAAAATAGCCAAAATGTATAAGAAAACGAGTAATTTATGTTGGAAATATGAAAAAGCAGCAGGCTCCTATTTCCATTGTTGGTGGAAATGCGGAAAAGTGAAAGAATACTGGAGGCAGATAATAGATGCAATAAATACCATGCTAGAAATTACACCAGAAGAAACCCCAGGATGAATGTTATTAAGCATGTTGGAGGACAGTACAAATAAGAAGTATGGGAGGATATGGATGTCTATGTTAGCTAGTACAGTACAAAGTGTTGGTTATCACCTTTAAAGCCCTAAATGGCTTGGGTCCAAGCTATCTCCGGGACCGCCTTCTCCCCTACAATCCTCCCCGCTCAATCCGCTTCTCTGGGAGATGCCTACTTCAGCCACGACTACCTCCCAGAGGGCATTTTCCATCGTCGCCCCCAGACTGTGGAACGGCCTCCAGATGAGATCCGTCTACTTACATCCTTAGACAGCTTTAAAAAGGCTGTTAAGATGGATCTCTTCCAGCAGGCCTTTTCAGAATAGAGAATCCGGCCTTGGAAGAATGTCTGGGAAAGATACTGCTGCTCCCACTGATTGTTTGCAGGTGTGATGTTGCTGACGTTTTGGTCAGTTTTTAACTTGTATGTTTGTGTATTTTTTGTTTTGTGCCTTTTTAAATACTGTAGTGGATTTAATACTTTTTTAAGCAGGGGAGGGTATTAGGGATTTTATATGTTCTGTATTTTTAACTTTGTTAGCCGCCCCGATTGTTCTCAGAGGGGCAGGATACAAATAAATTATTATTATTATTATTATTATTATTATTATTATTATTATTATTGCCAGGGTTTATACGCAAGGAAATGGGAGACAAAAGGAATACCAGAAACAGAGGATGGATTAACTCTCTCTATGATTTATTGCAGAAGGACAAACTATCACTCATATTGAGAGAAAATTCGGGAGAAACTACATCAGAAGACTAGGGAAAGTATTAGGTTTCATTAGGAAGAAATGGGGAAATGATTTGGTTATCTATTGATGATTCTTCTTGTTGCACTTTAGTTTACTATTTATGTAAATAATAATTTGTATTTTTGTTAGAGGGAGAAAGAGATAAACTAAGGAAGAAGTATAGAAACAAACAAATAATAAAAAAGGTGATATAGCGTATTATAGAATCTCGACGATGACAATTATAGAGAAAGAAAAAGAAGACTGGAAAACCAAGTGGTTATCTGTGTCAAAGATATTCGTATCAAATACAAGATAGTAGTTGGTACATTTGGAAAGTATAGTATTGTTAAGATACTGAAGGAGGAGGATATAAGCAAGAGAGCAAGGTTTAAGAGAGCATTTAGTTGGATCATTCTCACAAAGTGGAGGAAGTCACAGATAAGTAGGAATGTGTGTGTTATGAATGTAAGAGTAGAGAGAAAGTGTTAATGTTTAAGAAGAAAGGGGTGAAAGGCAAAGCAAGTGAGTGACTTACAAACAAGAATACGACAAGAAGAATCAAGGAAAGCAAAGATTTGGGTTAAAGAAGAAAGAAAGAGAAAGAAGAGGGTCAAGATAGAGCATCTCTTATAAGGTAAATAAGAAGCGTAAATAAGACTCTGCCTTGACGAAAGAAGAGGTATTGATTTAATAAATGTAGTGGTTTTTTTTAAACTACTCAAAATTTGTCCAAAAAAACCAGGCCTTTCTGTCAGGAAGTTCCTCCTAATATTGAGGCAGAATCTCTTTTCCTGGAACTTGCATCCCTTGCTCCGGGTTCAAGTCTCTGGAGCAGCAGAAAACAAGCTAGCTGCCTTCTCAATATGACATCCCTTCAAATATTTAAACAGGGCTATCATGTCACCCCTTAACCTTCTCTTCTCCAGGCTAAACTTCCCCAGCTCCCTAAGGCCTTCCTCATAGGGCTTCATGGTTTCCAGGCCCTCCACCATTTTAGTCGCTCTCCTTTGGACATGCTCCAGTTTCTCAACATCGGTGCTTTCCGCACCGCCATTTGGGACGTCCTCCGGACGTCCCATTTTAAAAAAGGGGCGTCTCTTTTAGACGCCCCATGGCTAAGTACGGACTCCGTCCGTACAAGATGGCGGCGCCCCTTCTACATGGGCGCCGCCATCTTTACGCATCGGACGCACAGCGTCCAGACGCGTCGCGCCGCTGCTGACGTAGCGAGCGCGCCCCTGGCGCCTCGCTACGTCGCAAACGCGACGCAAAAAGAAGCTCCATTTTGGAGCTTCTTTTTTCGGTCCGCGCGGGAGTCGGGCCGTTTGAAGGCTCCGGCTCCCCCGCGGACCTTCCGGCGGCGGTGCCAGACCGCTGCAAAGCGGCGGTCTGTACCCCGCCATCCTTTGTAAATTGTTGTGCCCAGAACTGGACACAATATTCCAGGTGGGGCTTGACCAAAGCAGAATAGAGTGGCACTATTACTTCCCTTGATCTAGACACTACACTTCTATTGATACAGCCTATAATTGCATTGGCCTTTTTAGCTGCCGCATTGCACTGTTGACTCATGTTCAACTTATGGTCTACCTGGACTCCTAGATCCATTTCACACATAGTTTCATACAGCCAGGTGTCCCCCATCCTATATCTGTGCATTTCATTTCTCCGCCCTAAGTGCAATACCTTACATTTCTCTGTGTTGAATTTCATTTTGTTAGCTTGGGTCCAGCTTTCTTGTCTGTTCAGGTCATTTTGAATTTTGATCCTGTCCTGTATTAGCTATTCCTCCTAATTTGGTGTCATCTGCAAATTTGATAAGCATACCCCCATTTCTGTCATACAAGTCATTGATAAAGATGTTGAATAGCACTGGGCCCAGGACAGAACCCCATTGGTCACTTCTCTCCAGGATGAAAAGGAGCCACTGTTGAATATCCTTTGGGTTCAGCCAGTCAACCAATTACAAATCCATGTAACAGTTACCTTTTCTAGCTTGTTTCATGTTTTTGTTTTATATACTGTTTAATATGTTTAACTGCTATTAAGAGACATAGCTATGAGATTCTATGATATGGGTGCACTATAAACCTTTTAATAAATGAGCATATATTGCAATCCTATATATTCATATTATCAGACATAACTCCAAAGAGTGTTAGCCTTTTGGATGATAGAAGGTTTCTCTCATTCTTCAGAGCAAGAAGCAACACCTCAGCTGCCTTCTAGAAGATAAAGCAAAAAGGCTTCCAAAACAACAGAAGCCTTGGGCAACTCTCACTCTCTCAGCCTCAGAGGATGGCCAGGGGAAACCCACTCTGAAGGAACCTGCCAAGAAAACCCCTTCAGAGACTCCCATAAAGTCACCATAAGACCTGGAAATAACTGGAAGGCAGACACAAAGAACAACATTGGAAATAGGTGCAAGCCTTGCCTTGGGAAAGTGTAATGACTGGGCTCCAGTCAATGGAGGTCTTCTTCAGGCAGAAAAGGGAGGTTTATGCAAATGCAGAATGACATCACTGCTAAGGAAGGCTCTCTTGACCAATCAGAGAGCAAGATGAAGGTCCTTCTGGAAGCTTCTGTGAGAAGGAGATATAAGGCCTGAGAGACCAAGAGACAGTTGGGGGAATTGTGTCGGTTGGAGATCGAGAGAAAGAGAGGATCTTGGAAGTTAGGCTCAGAATTGGACGCTTAGATCTATTTATTATTTTAATAGCTTGCATGGATTGAATATTATATACTTACAAATATTGTACCTACAAGACTCTTAATATCTTGTATGACTTATATTTCAGTTATATTTTGTTATTTATAATGAATATCTCCTTGGAGTATCTACTACTTGACGCTCCTTTTACACGTGTTTTGGCTCAGTTGATGCTTGGAAGATCAGTAAAGAAGTAGAAATAAGGTTCCTTAACTGGTCCCAGTGTAGGTTAAGGGAAATCCTTTTATAATTCACTGGGTGGAGGCAGCGAGATTTAAGGAAGTTAAGGGTCTGCTGGGCTAAGAGCCATAATGTCTGAGGCAGTTTACATACCGCCCTTGGGGCGGCCTCCACCCGTCCTTTTCCCCGATGGATTGAGGCCTCAGCTGCCACAGTGGCAGCCCCGAGGTCCCAATCTGCCGCTTTTCCAGGCAGCAGGGAAGTGGCAAAACAGCGCCTTCCCGCAGCCTGGAAAGGAGTGTCCATGGGGCATCAAGCCCCAAGGGCACCCCGACAGCGGCGGGGAAATGGAGAATGGGGCCCCACAGCCCCTTTCTCCTTTGTGTCACTGATGCAGCCATGTAAAGGTTGCGCCAGTGACACAAACCAAGGAAGGAGCTGGATTCAGTCTTTTTTTCCTCATGCAGCCAATTTTTTTCTCAAGACATTAATTCATAGGGGAGATGCCTTCTTTAGTTGACGCTGAGGTCTGAGGCATGGAGAGTTATATCTGGGTGTCATCAGCGTACTGATAACACCCCACTCCATGCCTCCAGATGATCTCTCCCAGCCGTTTCATGTAGACGTTAAACAGCATTGGAGACAGAAGGACGCCTGAGGAACACCATATTTAAGCTCCCTTTTAGAGGAACAACTGTCTCCAAGCATTACCATCTGGAATCTTCTTGAGAGATAGGACCAGAACCACCGCAACGCATTGCGATCCCCAGTTCCCTCAGACTTTCCAGAAGGATGCCATGGTTGATGGTATCTAAAGCCACTGAGAAGTCCAAAAGCATCAAGAGGGTCACACTTCCCCTGTCAATACTCAAGTGCAGATCATCTACTAAAGCGACCAAAGCAGTCTTGACTCCGTATCCTGTCCTGAAGCCAGTTTGAAATGGGTCTAGATAATCTAATTCTTCCAAGACTGCTTGGAGTTGAAGAGCAACTGTCCTCTCAATCACATTGCTTAGAAATGGAAGATGGGAGACCAGTCTGTAATTGTTCATGTCCAAGGGATCTAGGCAGGGCTTTTTCAGAAGCGGCCGTACCACTGTTTCGTTTAGGGAAGATGGAAAATAGCCCTCCCTAAGAGCTACATCTATGATATATCTCAGGTGAGTCCTAAGTCCATCTCCTTCTTGGATGACCAGCCATAGAGGGCATGGGTTGAGAGGGCAAGTCGTCTTCTTCACACTTCCAAGGAGCTTGTCCACATCCTCAGTACTCAGAGATTGAAACTGATCCAATATGATCTTATTCACGGAGTCACTGGACACCTCACTTATAGCCTCTGCCTTAATGCCGGTGTCCAAGTTGGCTCTTATCTGAGAGATCTTATGCGTGAAATGATCAATTAAAGTGTCACAGTGTGCTGTGGTATGTTCTAATAATGGGTTATGGGAGGCAGAGACCCGAGTCAGGTCCCAGATGCGTCCCCTCCACATCATTCCCTTTATGCTTCTCTTCCGTTGCAGCTTTCCCTCCTTCCTTCCTTCTTCTTTAACCTACATCCCTTCAAAGGAGTCCAAGACCCTTTCAGCATGTTCCCAGAATGGGGGGGGGGGAATCTTTCTGGCACCATAGGTCTCTCTACTGGTCCTCCTCCAGAGGGTTGTTGTGAAGGACTAGGTATATATTTGTGTGGGGGATGCTCTGGGATCTTTTGGGCCTCTAAGCCTAGATCCCAGTGTGCCAGGGATGTGTCAGTCTCCCCAGAAGGAGCTTTAGGGTCACTCTGTCTGCCTCCTCCTGACTTTGGCCTAAACTTGGGCTCTTCTCTCCCCCCAAACAGAGCTCTCTCCCCCCAGGGAAATCTGCTCCCCCATAAAAATGGTGTTTCCAATGCTATCTTGTGTGATGCTATTTATTTGGCACAAAAATCTTCCCCAAATGAGGTATGAGAAGGGTCTTTCCTCTGCCCCACTTTCCAGGAGGGAAGGAGCTCTTAAAAGCCCTTTTTATCTTTGGATCTACCTCCCCTCCATGGCCATGCCTCTCTCCAAGGGTCCCCCTGCCCTCATAATAACCCCCCCCCCCAAGTACTCCCAAGAGGGAGCGGAGGCCTGGCAGGACCCCTGCCTTTCTTTTGGGGGAGGAGATTGGGGTTTCCTTCCGCCAGAAGAACCTCCAGCCATTCCTTCGAATGAACAAGGGCTCCACCCACTCCCTCAGAACAGACTGTGAGGGCAACAATGGCTTCAGTGGCTGAGACTGCACATGCACATATGCCTGAAAGGTCCCTCCTCAGCATGCGCAGGCATAACAAGGCCCTAGCTGCTGGTGCTGCTTATTCCACTTGTGGCCTTTGGAAGAAGGGAAGGAGAATGTCCTTCCTTCCTTCCTTCCAGAATGGAGCCCAAGCTGCGGACATGTACTCAGGAGGGAAAGGCTGGGAAGACTCTCCTTTGTACATATAGCTGTGTCTCTCTGAGTGTGTGTGTGTGTGTGTGTGT
>JACSCI010000317.1:21033-36153 GCA_016801065.1 Sceloporus tristichus | reverse complement strand
AAACATTTCCCACAATGCTGGCATTTGTATGGCTTCTCTCCTGTGTGTACTCTCTGATGTGTCACTAGGTTTGACTTCCGAGAAAAATCTTTCCCACAATGCTGGCATTTGTATGGCTTCTCTCGTGTGTGGACCCTCTGATGTTTCACTAGGTCTGATTTTGAAGAAAAACATTTCCCACAATGCTGGCAATTGTATGGCTTCTCTCCTGTGTGGACTCTCCTATGCATGACAAGGATTGACTTGTAAGCAAAATGTTTCCCACAGTGCTGGCATTTGTATGGCTTCCCTCCAGTGTGGACTCTCTGGTGCCTGACAAGGACTGACTTATAAGCAAAACGTTTCCTACAATGCTGGCATTTATGTGACTTCTTTCCTGTGTGGACTCTCTCATGATTCAAATGTTCATCTGTAAAGAAGGACATGACAGTTGAGACTGAAAATCAGAGTTAAGAGAGGAGGGTGTTACCCCATGATTTAGCCCTCATTAACCCCTCCTTATTAGAGATTAAATTAAGAAAATTTCTGTGAGTAACCCAAGCATGACCCTGCTGCTTAAGCCCCTAAATCCATAGACCTTACTTATCCTTACTTATAGGAGCTAGCAAAGAATGGGGACTGCCTTAAGGGAATCAATGGAAGCAGATAGTCAAAGGACTGTTGAAAAACATATTTCATTAACCATCTGCAAAAATACTTTGATTGACAGTTAGAATCATATCCTGTGAGACTGCCATAGAGTCCTGAGTCAGAGCCCAAGGCATGATGGAAGCTAACTGCAGAGGATGCTTCATGCTGTTTGGCACCAGGAGATGACTCACAACCAATACAGTATGCAGCTCACATGCGGATTGGTGTGGATTGGATTGGAGTTGTGTGTACAAGAAAAGGTGAAGTTGATGGAAGTCGGAGAGGAGAGCTTGCAACTCAAGAGAGAGAATCTCCAAGGATTTTGATGAACTCAACTGTGTCTGTGACTTATTTATAAGTGTGGAAAGTGGTCAGTGCATTGTCAATATCTATATATCTGGATATTTGCTTCCATACTCTGCTATGTAATTGCTGAGCTGCATCTGGGAGCGTCACCCTCAGATTGTGCTCTATATTGGCTCATAAATGCGATCAGAATTCACAGCCAAGAAGGACGTGAGATCCATTGTGATAATCCTTTTTGTCAGAGATATTTGCACCAAGCCCCCATTTGCATTCAAATTGGTTTCAGATCATTCTCCACCCCCAACCTCAAGGAATTATTCTAAAGTGATTTAAACATTTTTGAACACTCAGTTTCTGTCCCCAAGCAACAATTACAGTATAAATATATGTCCTGGATGGATGTTCTTTGACAGTCTGTGGGTTTATATGGCTAAGCACCTCAATGCACTCGCCAACCCCACTTGTCGCAGGAGCTCCTGACTTCTCTTCCCATTTCGAACCCTCAGCAATTGGAATCCAGAGCCGTCTAGGTAACGTATTACCATTATGAAAGTCTTACATCTCTTCACCACTCTCACCTGTTATCTAGTTTTTCTGCATGTGTGTGAAGCCTTGTGTGTGTGTGTGTGTATGTGTGTGTGTGTATTTTGCTATTCCCCCTAAATAAAACAGAAAACCTATTTCAAATGCCTTTGGAGTACTGTGTGCTTCTGGGACTGGTATAGTTGGGCTGAATCCCGAGGTCACTCTTGCCCCAACCAAACTATATCTCTCTTTTCAGCTAAGTACCAAATTCCCTTAAAAGCATGACACTTGTGGGTGTCCTTCCCAGACTCCAGTATTTTGGATAACAAAGGGCCTTTGGAATCAACCATGGAGCTAAGCAAGCTCAGGTAGGAAAAGAAACATTAGAGAAGAAGCAAGTTGTGTGTCTCCCTTTCCTACCTTCATAGATATTACTCATAATTGCTAACTGGAACCCCTAAATATGTCTTAAAACAAAGTTTTGAGCTGGTTCTCAGAAGTTCATTCAAACCAGTTCTTAAAATCTGTGAGGTTGGTGGCTGCCTCCCAATCCCCAAGGCCCTTCTCCTGGCCCTACCCAGAGGTCCCTTCCTCTCCACATACAGCTAGGCGATCTAGGCTTTCCTCCTGCCTTCCCCTCCTGGCTCCCAGAGGCCTGGTCCGCTTCCCTTTCTCCCTCCGCTCTCCAGCCTTCCCTCTTGCTCATCTGCACTGCTTTACCATTTCACCTTCAGCATCTCTCCTCCTTTTATATTTTTCACATTCCCTCCATCTCTCTATCACAGACAGAAACACAACCACAGAGAGTTTTGTGATGCATAAAAAGGACACTTTGAGGCCCATTTGTTGAGAAAGGCAGGATAATCAATATACAAATAACTCATTGGGAAAGGCAGAGGAAGGGGGATTGGGACATGGACTCCAATTTTGGTGAGGGTCACGTGCCAGAAAGCAACCTTTAAACAGCCTTAAGACATCTCTAAGACAGGGATGGACTACTGTCGGGGATGCTTTGATTTAGATTTCCTGCATGGCAGGGGATTGGACTGGATGGCCGTTGTGTGTTTCTTCCAGCTCCAAGATTATATGATTTCCAGCTCTATGATTCTATAATTTTAAAGTGGAATCATAGTGCCATGATAATGTAGAATGAAAGGGCCCTCAGTCTTCATAGGAAGGGCAATGAATTCAGCTTCCTTACCCACATAGGTCACATTCTCGTAATTCTCCATCATCACATCATTGTACATATGTTTCTGCTTCTTTGTCAACAGTTTCCATTCATCCTCAGTGAAATATACCGCCACATCTGCAAAGGTCACCTGCAACAGAAAATAGCCCTCATTCAGAGAATGACTAAAAAAAGGGAGGGGGGCACATAATGCAACCCAAAAATTATTTGATCACCTAAGAATTTAGTCCAGGAAATAAACTTTAAATTCTGTCAGCAAGAAAAAAGCTACTGCCTTTGAGATCCAGTTTGTCTCGAATTCTTTCAATATAATATACAATATATTAATCAATATAATTTAGGCCATGGCTGGCATATTGATGATGGATTAGGATACTGACTGTCCCAACACATACAGTACATTTAGCCTCCAAAGATTATAGCGGATTTAGCAATTTGTTGCCAAATTTCAGAGGCAAATGTCATTATTAAAAAGCAGTTCTGGGGAGCACTGTGGGTTTGAGGGCCATGGGGCCAACCCCACTTTATATTCATAGACATTCTCCCATATCCCCCTACATTTTACAGATAGGAAAAACAAGACACATGTGGACAAGCAACGCCAGGAAGTGGTGAAGATGGTCAAAGTTGTTTATGAGGAAGATCCCACAAGTGGGAAAGGGCACAACAGTTTGTTTTTGCCTCAGACTCCTAGAAAAGGAAAGTCCCTGCCCCTTTCTTTCTTCTCCTCTCCCAACTTTTGAGTGGATGGGGTGCAAACTCCTTTGCACGCTTTATGCAGAAATTGAAGTGACTGAAGAAGGGGGAAAGTAGTAGTAGGAGAGAGCAACTGGGACATTTTTAAAAGCCCCTGAAAAAGTGGGTGATAGAGGATTAACCAGGACTGTCTTTGCCAAATTCGGACAGTATTTTATTTGCTTCCTTTCGTAAATTGGCCCAGCAGTGATCCAGATTAAGCTGATAGGATAGTGACTCACCAAAGAGCTTTTGTGCCTCAGCATCCTCTTTCTGTTGGAGCCCAACTCCCTCCGCTTGGCCTCTGTGTTGGCCATCAGATAGGCAGGGGGTCCTGACCCTGCACTTTGGTCACTTCCAGCAAGAGAGGCCCCAAAGCTGTGTACAAGGAGGCTGAGATGGAGTTCCTGAGAAAAGGAACCAGGGTTAGGATTGGCTTGGCAAGAAACCCTGCAGGATTCAAAGACACAGAGAACAGCATCCTGCTGGTGTCATACACAGATGACACATGCCTCCTTTGGGCCGAAGCAGAGGTGGGCATCCCCTTCCTCCCTCTGCTTCAAACAAACCCCCCTGGAGCTAGCATAGATTCACTGCAGTTCCCCTACACAACAGATACTCCATGCCTTTTGGAGTGGTGGGGGATTAGGGGATGAGTGATTGGAGAGGGCTCTAGTTATGTCTCTGTAGCCAGATGTGAAATGAGTGCAGCATTTGCTGAAACCTCCTGACCTCCCCAGTGACCCTCAGAGGAAGATTTCTTCATTTTGCTTCTGGCTACATAAACACAGCTGGATGCTTCTCTAATACCTTGCACCCAACACTCTCAACAGGCATGGAATGGCCATGTGGAATGGCTTCCACAACTCTATGGCAGGACCTGTGTTAGTGAATGGCCAGTTGTAGCCTCATTCCACCTAAAGCAACACTGGCGCATAGACAATTCTGTTGGGTCAGGCTTTCTGGCCTGGTGGCCTCTCATTCTCCCAGTGGCCAAACCAGTTGCCCTCCATCCCCCAAAGAGGACTCTGGTCAAGCAGAGCAGGAAAGGAGCGTTCTCTTCTCTGGTTGCCCCCTTCCATGGGATCCAGCCCTTCCCCCAAGATCGGGGGCACCAGAGGATTGAGTTGATGGGAAAGGAAGACCCAATTCCCATGGCAGCCTTCTGCATTCAGAGAACCTACAATTCTGAGAGTGTCTCTGCCCATGTGGAGAGTGCCTATTTTCCCCACTGTTGTCTGGCCATCTTGGCTTGGGAAAGTCCAGTTCTAGCCACATGCAGGATTAAATCTTAGCCTGTATCCTATCCTATACTCAAAGTCTCCTTTGAGGCCCTTCGTCCTTCCTCCCATGGCCCCCTTTCCCTCCTCCGACTGTCTCTTTCCTGACCCCCCCCCCACTAGGTCTGCCCCCCACAACCACCATTCCTCTCCTGGAAATGGGAACTGGGGGCTCTTCTTCTCTCCCTCCAAACTCCAGGCCCAAGCCTTTCTCTGCCCACCTCTTGCCCTTTGGAGGACAGAGCGGAGGACTGGAGACCTTCTGGGGGGGGACCTAAACCACGCAGACCCCCTGCTCCTTCCCTCAGGCCCCTTCACTAAGAGCATCCATTAAAGAGCATTAAAGGAGCATAGAGTTGGAATAGAGCACATGGCAAATGGCAATGGAGGGCAGAAGGTGACAATGCCTAGGAAACTAGTCCTCTGAGTCCCAGCCATAGTAACTCCTGGTAGTAAATAGTCCAGTGGCTGAGGGGGTCTCCTTCCCAAAAGTGGGTGGTAAGGACCGGTTCCCATGGGACTGTGGGCCCCATGACCTCTTGGCAAATCTATGGGATACGCTGCCTCCAAGAGCATTGGAGGAGTCTCTGGCTGGATGTCCATCTCTTCGGAGGACTTGGAGAGCAGAATGGGGCTGAATGGATGGCCCTTGGGGCTCCCTTCCAGCCCTAGGAGCCTATGAAGCCTACCTTACAAGGTTGTTGTGGGAGTTAATCACAAGGCAATTACTACACAAGAATGGCCACCTTTTAGCAGCTTACAATGAAAATATCCATACAATACAATCACAACAACATCTTTCATTATATCCCAAACCCTTCCTAACACTCCCTCCCAAAAAATATCCATACAGTACAATAAAACCCATGTTCCCCAGAAGGAGCAGAGCTGGGTAATAAGAAAACCCTCTCAGAAAAGAGACACAAAAGACACACAAAGGGACACACTTCCTTCCTTCGGCCCAAGGAGCCTGGCCTCCTCCTGACTCTGGAGCCTCAGGAGAGAAAGAGAGGCCTCTGTTCAACTGAGACTCAGAGAAGGTTCTGGAACAAAATGGCCACTGGAACACAAAATGGCTGCCAGAACACAAAATGGCCAGGGATGGTGGGAGGGATGGGGATTCCAGCCAATCAGGGCCAGGGATGGTGGGCGGGACCAGGACTGCAGCCAATCAAGGACTTAGATGGTGGGAGGGACTGGGACTCCAGCCAATGGCAGGCTCTCAGAGTGTCTTCAGGAGGCATTCATGTGTAAAATACCTATCATAAAAACATCACAAAGCATAAAAATTCCAATTACAGTAATTGCAGGGCAGTTATGCTGTTATCACCAGAAATAAACATATACACAATTATAATTATATATACATGTTGATGTTGAACAGAACGTGGGGGGTGTATACATGTGCATATTTCTCCATGCATTTGATTATGTTTAAATTGTACGCAAGTAGAAGAGTATATATATGAATGTGATATATATATATATATATATATATATATATATATATATGATCCAACATATAGGTGTACATGTGCTTTCATCTCTCTCTCTCTCTCTCTCTCTCTCTCTCTATATATATATATATATATATATGTGTGTGCGTACATATGCACACGTTCAGACAGATATCTATGGGTATGTACAGATGTATCTTTGGGTGTTGTATGCAAGATCTATAGTCTTGAAACATTCCATATATGTGTGTGTGTGTGTGTGTGTGTGTGTCACCTCTTATCACTTCTTTTGTTTAGAGTTGCCTTCGAAGTGTTATTAAATAATTTTAGAAGCAATATGGACATTAAGGGAGTGAAGATTAAGAATTATGTTTATAAAGCTAGAGCATTTGCCGACTATCTCATTTGCTTCTTAGATAACCCACTAAATAGCATTTTGGCTCTCAATTATACTCTGGAGGCATTTGCTGAAATATCGGGGTTAAAGGTGGATCAAAACAAAACTGTGTTTATTACGAAGAATTTAAACCAAGAAGAACAACTGGAGTTAAGTAATGTATCGGGGTACAGAGTTGTTAATAAATCTAAATATCTGGGAATATACTTAACGACCAAAAACATTGACTTGTTCCACAACAACTATGGAAGACTATGGAATGAAGTAACAAAGGATAAGTCTGCATGGTCCAAATTGCATCTCTCATTCTATGGGAGAATAGCAATGTTAGAAACAAATATCCTTCCCCGTTTTCTGTACTTATTTCAGAACATACCAATTATAGCCAAAGACAAACACTTTGCAATCTGGCAAAAAGAGTTCTCTGAATTTCTTTGGGAAGGTAATGAGCCAAATTTAGATTGTAAGCCTGAGGGCAGGGAACCGTCTATTATCCCCTCTGTTGTAAACCGCTTGGATTCCCAGTGATTGGGCGGTATATAAATAAATCCTATTATTATTATTATTATTATTATTATTAGGGTGAGATGGAAAATTTTGACAGACGAATATGACGGGGGGTTGTGCTTTACCAAACTTTAAGCTATATTATTATGCATCTTGTCTGTGTTGGCCAGAGAACTGGATTAATCTAAGCAATGATAGACTGTTATCTTTAGGATGCTGTGACTTGAGGTTTGGCATTCATGCCAATTTGTGGTATGAAAAGGTCAAAGAACATAAAGACTTTAAACATCGTTTTCTTAGAAATGCTCTGCTTTATGTCTGGAAGAAGGTTAAAGACTTTTTCTATAGTAATCTTCCACAATGAGTATCGCCTCAAGAAGCCTTTTATAAAAGAACTAAAGACTTCAAGAATAGATGGATAATATATAAAGATTTGATTCAGTGGAAACCCAATAATGTTGTGTCATTGAAATCGAGAGAAATACTTGTTTCTGAAGGTAAGGATATTGATTGGTATTTGTATTTTCAGCTAGCTGAAAGGTTTAGGTCTGACCAAAAATTGATGGGTATTTCTTACGAAGAGAACATCTTGGACAAAATTTTTGTGGATAAAGAGAGTAAACATCTTTCAAAATATTATAAGATCTTGAAAGAGAGAGATTTGGAGAATGAAAGTGTTAAACTTTCCATGGTAAAATGGTCACAGGATTTGCAGAAAGCCATCGACAAGATCACTGGGAAACATCCTGGAAAGAGACAAGGAAATTTACCTTGTGTCAAAATTACAAGGAGAACTATGCCAAAATGTTACATGGATGGTCTATGACCCCTCTCAAAATTAACAAGATGTATAATACTGCTAACATTAAACGTTGGAAATGTGGGAAAGAGGGTGGCACTTTCCTCCGCCTTTGGTGGAAATGTGACAAAGCCAAAGGATTTTGGAGTAACATTAATAATTTAATGACAAATATACTCCAGACAGATATTCCTTTAGATCCTTGTGTTGTTCTGTTAAACATGACATTTATATTGGAGGATGTCTAGGCTAAGAAACTGTCACCTCTAATTCTCTACATGGAAACGCTGGCTAGGATTCTCTATGCTCAATATTGGAAAAACAATGTGGTACCAACTGAAGAGGAATAATTAATTAAGTTGTGGGAAGCTAAGAGATTGGATATTTTGACGGAAAGACTGAGGAATAAAGACATAAAGGTTGTAATTAAGGATTGGAAATACTTAGATAGATACTGTGGACTTAAGGTATTATAACCTCTGCTGCTTAACTTTGTCTAATTTGCCTAACTCTCCTTGTTTTAACTTTTTTGCATAACATAAATATATTTGTGATATTCATATGTTTTCATAGAAGCTGATGATTTAATACCAATTTGGAGGAATATAAATGGTGTTATAAAAGCGGGGTACCATTTGTTATGTTGGAAGTGTATGAAACTAATGTGGATTAGCATATAAACATTTATATATTGTGTATTGTGTTTTGTTGTTGTTGTTGTTTTGTCTTGTATGTTTTGTATTATGTCTTCTTTATATGTTTTCTTAATAAAATAAATTTTTAAAAAATAGGACAGAGTGGGAAAGAGTTTTGAATTATGACATGTAATTTAAAAACAAACATGTAAATCTCTCCCCATCTCCTTCCTGAGATCCCAAAATGAGATTTTTAATAGCTTTACTATCCAGACTAGTTTAGAACACTTCAGTCAAGTCTAAAGAATAGAGAAGCTGATGATAGCCCAAAGATCTCTGCTCCAAAGCTTTTCTCCATCACTTGTTTTTAGCCAAAGGAAATGGTGACCAGGGAAATGACTTCGGGGCAGATTTTGTATACTTAGTTCATAGCTGCCTTTGCAGTTCCTAGGTGTTTATCACACAGGAGGGAACCGGCCAAATCCTGTGCAGAAACGGGATTTAAAACCACAAAAGCGGGATCGTTTTCAGACACGTTGAGCATTAATCCAAAATCAACATACACAGAAAGTGGGCAAATCCTGCAATTCCATGCAGCTGAGTATGTTGTTGTTGTGTGTGTGTGTGTGTGTGTGTGTGTGCCAAAAAAGCAACTAAACCTAGGATAATTGATCATGTTTTTCCCCTCAAATTTTCCTAAAAGATTTACTTTGTGTGAATAACTAGACCTGGGATAAACCAATGAATGAAACTACGCGTGAAAAGGACCTAGGAGTCCAATAGACCACAAGTTGAACAAGAGTCAACTGTGTTGCGGCAGCTAAAACGTCCAATGCGATGTTAGGCTGCATCAAGTATAGTGTCTCGATCAAGGGAAGTAATAGTGCCACTCTATTCTGCTTTGGTCAGGCCTCACTTGGAATACTGTGCCCAGTTCTGAGCATCACAATTAAAAAAGGACATTGAGAAACTGGAGCGTGTCCAAAGGAAGGCGACTAAAATGGTGCAGGATTTGGAAACCATGTCCTATGAGGAATGACTTAGGGAGGTGGGGATGTTTAGCCTGGAGAAGAAAAGGTTAAGGGGTGATATGATAGACCTGTTTAAATATTTGAAGGGATGTCATACTGAGAAGGCAGTTAGCTTGTTTTCTGATGCTCTAGAGAACAGGATCTGGAACAATGGATGCAAGCTGCAGGAAAAGAGATTCCAGCTCAACATTAGGAGGAACTTCCTGACAGAAAGGGCTGTTTGACAGTGGAACACACTCCCTCAATGGAGAATGATGGAGTCTCCTTGTTTGGAGGCCTTTAAACAGAGTCTGGATGGTCATCTGTCAGGTATGCTTTGATTGAGAGTTCCTGCATGGCAGAAGGGGGTTGGACTGGATGGCTTTGAGATCACAATGTGACAATCTCAATGGTTCAGGTAAGGATCACAGTGGACCAGTCTCAATCCTTCAGGCAAGAAGCATCAGTCTGAACTCATAACAGTCCCATCACAATCTTTCAGGAAAGGCGCCTCAGGCTGAGATCACAATGAGACAGTCTCAATGCTTCAGGTAAGGAACATCAGTCTTGAGGGAGACTCAATCCTTCAGGCAAGGATCATAACCCTGAGGTCACTATGGGCCAGGCTCAATCCTTCAGGTAAGGAACACCTGCCTGAAGTCAATAAGCCCATCTTAATCCTTCAGGGAAGGAACATCAGCCCGAAGTCACAATGGGTTAGTCTCAATCCTTCGGATAAGGAGCATCAGTCTGAGATTGCAATGGGACAATCTCATTCGTTCAGGTAAGGAGGACCAGTCTTAAGTCACAATGGGCCCATCTCAATCTCTCAGGCAACAAGAATCAGCCTGAGGTCACAATGAACCATTCCCAATCTTTCAGGAAAGAAGCATCAGCCTGAAGTCACAATGTGACAGTCTCAATCCATCAGGAAAGGAGCACCAGACTGTAGTCACAATGGCCCAGCCTCAGTGCTTCAAGTAAAGAGCATGAGCCTGAAGTCATAATAGTCCCATCTCAGTCTTTCAGGCAAGGAACCTCAGGGTGTAATCACAATAGTCCTGTCTCAATCCTTCAGGTAAGGAGCAGCAGACTGAAGTCACAAAGTCACAGCCCCTCTCCAAACGCCCTCCTTCATCTAAAAGCCACTCCATCTGTCCTTCTATCACTTTCCATTACGTGCTTTCTATAACCCATTACTACTATAACTATAACTACAACTGTAAGAAGGACACCTAATCCGGGAATGGAGTTATGTCAGCCAGTTCTGGATGGGTTCACACTTCCCCTGAAAGACTCTGTCCGCAGTTTGGGAGTGCTCCTGGATTCATCACTTCATCTGACGGCTCAGGTGGATGCAAAAGTCAGGAGCACTTGTCAGCTTTGGCTGATACGCCAACTGTGCCGCTTCCTGGAGCAACAAGACCTTGAAACAGTAGTACATGAGCTGGTCACCTCTCGGCATGATTTCTGTAACACACTCTACATTGTTTAGCTTGTAACCTGGCTACTCATTATATAAAAGGTCTGTACCCTTGCCTGTTTTTGCATGTGGTGGAGTCTGTAGCTGGCATTAAATAAACTTGGCATTAAGCTGGTCACCTCTTGGCTTGAGTTCTGTAACACACTTTACATGGGGCTACCCTTGTGCCAAGTTTGGAGACTTCAATTGGTACAGAATATGGCAGCCAGGTTGGTTATGGGCTCTTCTTGAACTGCCCACATTCCACCAGTTCTTAAATCCCTCCACTGGCTGCCCATTAGTGTCTGGGCAAGATACAAGGTGTTGGTTTTAACCTTTAAAGACCTACATGGCTTGGATCCTGACTACTTGTGGGAGTGCCTCCTCCCATAAAATCCACCGCAGGCTCAGGTCCTCTGAGAAGAACCTGCTTCAACTCAAGAAGACCAGATTTTCAGCGGTGACCCAGAGGTCCTTCTCTTAAGCCGCTCCCAGGCTCTGGAATGACCTCTGGATGAGATCCCTCATATTTCCACCTTGGAAGCCTTTAGGAAGGCTATTAAGACGACTCTCTTCGGCAGCCCTTTCCAGACTAGACTAGATCTATTGACATGCCTCTCCCTCCTCCTTACCCTAACCATCGTTACTGTTATGGAAGTTGTTATTGATGTATTCTCATCTTCAGAAAATGACCCAGTTCTTGCCTGAAAAAAACTTTTTTACTGTATTGTGTTTTGGATGTTTTACATTTTCTTGCTGTTTAATAGCTTTTTAATGGTTGATTAATGTTCTTATAATTGGGAGGGGCAGGGGTTTTTGAAATTTTAACTGTATTTCTTAAATTGTATGTTATTTTATTACTATAATCCACTTTGAATCCTTTGAGAAAAGGTGGAATATAAAGAAATAATAATAATAATAACAACATCCCTTCAAGATAGGGTTGCCATAAGTCTGGACCTCCAAACCGGGACAAATGTAGGACAACTGTAGGACAAAATTTTCAAATGGAGGGCACTTTTTAAAAAAATGGAGGACACACGAAAAAATTTGATGGTTTTTTAAAAATGTTAATATAAATACATGTTTCTTAGGCATGATCAAAATGGAGGACATTTGGGCATTATTCCTAGACAGATGACAGAAATGGACTTTCCCTTTCTGGCCACCCCCCCCCCCATTCCAAACAGCGCATTTGGGCATTGAACATGGCTTTACTTAACATGGCAATCTCTTGCATATTTCAGAGGCTTATTCCATAAGCAAACTCTTTGGGTTTCACACTGAATATGTCAAGGTGATTTAACAAGAAGTGGGTTTGCCCTCGGATTCAACTGTTCTTCTCAGAATTGTGTACTTGGTCAAGGGACTTTGGGTTTTTTTCACTGTGCATGAGTTTGTAAAAATGAGAGTAACTTACATTGGTTGTGCCTCAGAAGCTGGCTCATTTCATCATCATCACTATCCTCTTCCTCCTCCTCCTCTTCTTCCTCCTTGTCCTTCCTCCTTCCTTCCTCCTCCTCCCTTCCTCCCTCCTTCCTTCCTTCTTCCTCCTCCTCCCTCCCTCCTTCCTTCCTTCCTTCCTTCCTCCTTCCTTCCTTCCTCCTCCCTTCCTCCCTCCTTCCTTCTTCCTCCTCCTCCCTCCCTCCCTCCTTCCTTCCTCCCCCTTCCTCCTTCTCCCTCCTCCTCCTCCCTTCCTTCTTCCCTCCTTCCTCCCCTTTCCTCCTTCTTTCCTCCCTCCTTCCTCCTCCTCCCTTCCTTCTTCCCTCCTTCCTCCCTCCTTCCTCTGCCTCCCAGCCCAGGCCCAAGTGGAGGAGGAGGTGGGTGGCTGCCTTGGCGCGCTCCCCCCCAGACCGCGCGCCAAGGCAGGAGGCAGGCAGCCAGCCACCTCCGCCTCAGCCTCCTCCTCTGCCTCCGCCTCCCAGGCCCAAGGAAGTGCCCAGCGCGGAGGCGCGCCAGGCGGAGGAGGCGAGGCGGTGGGTGGCTGCCTGCCAGTGGCTGCTGCCTTGGCGCGCGCGTGCGCAGGGAGCACCAAGCCAGGCAGGCACCTCTGCCTCCTCCTCCGCTTGGGCCTGGGCTGGGAGGCAGAGGAGGAGGAAGGAAGGAGGAAGGAGGGAGAAAGGAAGGGAGGCTTGGAACGGAGGAGGAGGAGAAGGAGGTGCGCCTCCTGCGCACACCTGCGCCCCCTCCCCACCTCCCCCCCACCCTCCCCCCCCACGCACTGCCTCCTCCTTTGCTTCCCAACGGAGGAGGAGGAGGAGGTGAGTGGCGCAGCCACGCGGGGAGGCAGGGGAAGGTGGGTTGGCGCTGCGCGGGCCCCAAGCCAGGGGCAGGGGGCCAAACCGGACTGTGACCGTGACGGCCCCCCAAAAGTGGCTTTGTCACGGGGGCCACCGGGTTATGGCATCCCTACTTCAAGGGGGTCCAAGGCCCTTTCAGCATACTCTCAGAACTGGGGGGGAGGGATGTTTCTGGGGCTGTGGGTCTCTCTGTTGGTCCTCCTCTGCAGGGTTGTTGTGAAGGAAAAGGTAAGTATGTGAGGGGGGTGCCCAATCCAGATCCTGTAGGCCTCTAAGCCTAGTTCCCAGGTTGCCAGGGGATTGCCAGAGCTTTGAGGTCTGTCTCCCTCCTCTTGGCTTTGGCCTAGATTTGGGCTCTTCTCTGCCCCCCACAACCCCCTCCCCTAGAACTCCAGAGAAAACTTCTCCCTCCCCCCCAAAAGTGTTGTTTCCAATGCTATTGAACCCTGTTCTATGTGATGCTTTCTATTTGGCACAAAACTCTTCCCCAAATCAGGCATCAGAAGTGAGAGTCTCTCCTCTGCCCCAATTTCCAGGAGGGAGGGGGCTCCTCAAAGACATTTTTACCTTTGGAGCCCCCACCTCTCCATGGCCATGCCTCTCTCCAATGGTCCCCCCTGCCTTCCTTTCTCATAATAACCTCCCAAGTACCTGGGCCCCAAGGAATCCCCCAACGAGGGGGCAGGGAAGGAAAGAGGGAGAGGAGGCCTGACAGCCCTCTTGCCTTTCTTTGGAGGAGAAGAGGAGTTTCCTTACTTCTTATAACCCCCTCAAGGGCCCTCCAGATGAACAAGGGATCTCCACACTTCCCTCCCTCCACAGAAGAGACTGAGAGGGCAGCAATGGCTTCAGGGGCTGAGACTGTGCATGTGCATATGGCCCCAAAGGCCCCTCCTCAGCATGTGCAGGGATTGCCAGGGCCTAGATGCTGCTGCTGCTTATTCCACTGGTGGCCTTTGCGGGAAAGGAAAGTATGCGCCGGGGATTCAGCAGCCTCCCCTTCCTTCCATCCTTTCTTCCTTTGAGGAGACAGCAATGAAGCCCAAGATGCAGAGTTGGACTCAGGAGAGAAAGGCAGGAAAGGACAGCTCTAGTTTAGAAATATAGCTCTCTCTGTGTATCCTGCATGTATATTTGTTTGTGTGTGTGTGTGTGTGTGTGTGTGTGTGTGTTTGCCTGAAGAGAGAAGAAAGGTTCAGTGTGGGCAAATTCGGAACTTCTGTGCATCAAAGAGTCCAGTGTGTTGAAATAGCTGCAAAGAACTTTATTGAGAACACATAGATATTCAGTGTTTAAGCCAGAACTGCCCACTCCAATCCAAACAATATATTAAAACCCCCAAACCTTAAATATCACCCTCCTCCAAATATAGCCCCCACCTCCAATTCCCACAGTCTATGCCTCACAGGTAACAAGGTCCCCATTGCCATTCCCACAAACTATTCCTTTCTTTTAATACTGACCTCCAACTTTCTTCAGTCAACATCCCACAAATTCCAATAGCTATCATTCCCATAACTCATATATAACAAATCCCAGCCCCCCAATTACCTAACCTATACCATGACCCACAATTTACAAACCAAACTAATTATCTACATAAACTATTAGCAATAAAAACCCAAACTTAACAAAATACAACCTTAAAACATAAACAGACATATAGATAGATAAACCTTACAAGCAAAATCACAAGAGCCTTTTTTTAGCACCACTGGGTTGGAAATATATTTTTTGTATTTCTTATTCACAAAAATAATATTAGTTCACCACTGGGATTTGTGTGGCTTCTCTCATGTGTGGACTCTCTGATGTGTCACTAGGTTTGACCTCTGAGAAAAACATTTCCCACAATGCTGGCATTTGTATGGCTTCTCTCCTGTGT